>JAGWEN010001640.1:0-20372 GCA_018703685.1 Orius laevigatus
CGAAACGAGGAAACTAATTTTGGGGGTGATGGTGCTGCGATCTCTTGAATGAGAAACAAACAATTCTGATCGGAGAAACCCCCTTAAAGCGTTACATAGGCTGTCAGATGCAGTGGAAAATATGTATTGCTCTCCCCTCTCTCCCACCACCCCCACTACCTACCCCTACTTCCCCCAACCTCTCTCGATTTCCAACCACCACTGCCCCTCAACTCCCATGACGTCCCTCCTCTTCCTACACATCCCCAACCCTAATCCACCTCCATCACCACACCCCAACATCCCCAACCTTTAAACTGCCCTCCTAACACATTCATCAAGCCCTCACCGCAAGATCAGCATATAAAAGTTTCATTTTTACTTTACCAGTCAAGCTTTTATAATCCTTTAATTTTTTATATCCTTTGAAATCCCCTTTTAAAATTTTGTTGCAGTCGATTACCGCTTGAGTGGCCCGAAGCTTTCCAATTTATGTAGGAATCAATCAAAACGACGGATAATAGAATAAACCGATCAAAAACAGGATGTTGGCAATCAGGATCCACCTCCACCCCCTTCACCCACCACCCCAAACTCTCCCCCTTAATTAGTTTTATAGACAACCTCCGAAAGTCGCGGCAATTAACAAATTGGCTCCGATACAATTCAGACAAAAATATCAAGGGGGAAGACTTCGAAGTGCAATTTAATCAACTTCGTATATTGAAATTGTTTCCGAGAGGGGAAAATCCTCTCAGACCGAGAATGTAACGAGAAAGGTCAAATATTTGAGTTTGGTGAGTGCATAGGATCAACACTAGAAATCTCAATTTTTTTTCTTTCCTCCCCCATCTCACGGATTTCTCTTACATTTGACGACATAACAGTTTTAGCGATAAACATTAAGTCCTTTGAGGTGAGAAGGCTTTGTATCCCCTTTTCCGACCCCTTAATCCAATCCAGACTCGTAATCCAATACGAGTCCTGAAGGGAAAGAAGAAAAACATCCCCCTTCTAAGTTTGTTTTGTCATTAGAACCGAGGAAAGTAAGGGGGACTTAGAGAAAAGCATAAGTACTAAATAAACTCAAGAATTATACGGACTAAGGTCCCGAAATGATACTAAACCATCAAGACCGAACCTTTATACAGTTTACATAACCTTAAAACCATCAAGACTCGAATATCTTGCAGGTTCCATAGTTTAACGCCTTAAACCATACTAAACCTGCAAGACCGAACTACGTTTTTGCATAACTAACGCCTTAACTCATTCAATGAAGATCGATTTCATGACTGAACCTTAAATGCCCATAACTTCCACAATTTTTGACCGATTTAATAAATATTTATATCGTTGGAAAGCTATTTTAAAGAGCTTTCTAACAGTATAAATATCAATAAAATCGGTCCAACATTGTGGAAGTTAGAGGAATTTAAAAAGTTATGTAATCTCTAAACACTAAATTTTGCGACTTTTTTTTTTTGCATTTTATATTATATAAACGCCCTAAAATGACGGAAAGAACATTTTCTTTTGATTCGAAACAATTTTTTTTTACTCTTTTGTCCGATTGTTGATGCGAAATCGAACTGTTTCCATAATCGAATAAGCCATCGAGACCGAACTGTCAGTTTACATAACCCAAAAACACTCAAAACTTGAATATCTTGCAGGTTGCATATTTTAACGCCTTAAACGATACTAAACCTGCAAGACCGAACTGTATATGATGACTTAACCTTTTAATTCCCATGACTTCCACAATTCTTCACCTATTTAGTTAAATTGTGTAGTTTTGGGAGGTTTAAACTTTAAATGATACATAATTGAGGGTACTGTGGAAGGGGGATTTTTTTTCCTTAATTATTGAATAATAGAAGAATTGGATTTGACTAAAAGTTGCTATTATTGTGGATCGATGAGGGGTTTAGAATATAAAAACGCTTGAAACAATTGCCCTTCATAAATTATATACCGCTGATGATTCGGATCGTTGTAAAATGGTAAATGGAAGAGAGGGTCTCGTTTATCTACCGCTGGGAGCAATAAAACGGATCGTTAGGTGGGAGAGAGTTTCGGCATCTCGAAAAAGCGAAAATCCGAGAGTTTGGCACCGTCCGAAAAATTTTCCGTCCCGATAAACCGTCACAATTTATCACCTTTTTGTGTCGGGGAAAAATTATAAATTAAAGGGATTAGCATTGATGATTTCCTCGACGGGCGTCCTTTCAGGAGTTTAGGTCGCCCCCCTTTAAGTATCGCGAGTAATTCGCATGCAAATAGGAAACCCAGACAAAGTTTACGCCCGACTTACCCGCTATTAATATTAATCTCACCCCCCACCCCCACAACCACCCTGACTAACCTTTTTAATATTTTATGAGAAATAAACCCTAAGAAATTAATAAAAAATGTTTAAATTATCTCATATCTCCATGGCCATTCCTAGTCAGATGTAGTTAGGGACCACCACTCTCCCATCACCTCCCCTACCTTCCTTAACACTTCCACCACTTCCCACCCAACCGAAGTCCTTTTATTGATGGAAATCGTGTGAGAACAAACGTTTACGAAGTAGAAAATTTCCGCTTTTCCCTTTTAATTAATGACCTGTAGTGAGGTCGGCCTTTTAGGTTTCCACCTCAAGAGCAAACCCGTGACGTCACACTTGATTAATGCCGCCTTTGTTAATTGCAGAGGCGGATGTTAACTCGGATGATCTTCAGGCAATTTATAACAGAGAAAAGCCTATTTAAAGTAAAAGGAACAAAATATGAAGAAAAAACTAGAAAAAGAGATTTGAAAGATTTCTTTAACTTGATAAAAAATAAACCTTTGGGTATATAGAGAAATCCAATTTCTGTGGACTCCTTTTTGTTTTTTTAAGGCCTGGAAAACAAAAAGGGGAAATGTCTGTAAAGAACAATTGATAGGGCACAAAGACAATCCATGTAGCGGGTGGGTGGTGGGGGGGAGGTAGTAGGGGGTCAGAAGGGATATCAAATGGAGCAGACAAAGCACTCCCAGCTTTGAATCATCGCCCTCAAACACTCCATGGCTTATTCGAATATGGAAACAGTTCGATTTCGCATCAACAATCGGACAAAAGAGTCAAAAAAATTGTTTCGAATCAAAAGAAAATGTTCTTTCCGTCATTTTAGGGCGTTTATATAATGTAAAATGCAAAAAAAGTCTTAAAATTTAGTGCTTAGAGATTACATAACTTTTTAAATGCCTCTAACTTCCACAATGGTGGACCGATTTTGTTGATATGTATACCGTTAGAAAGCTCTTTAAAATAGCTTTCCAACGATATAAATATTTATTAAATCGGTCAAAAATTGTGGAAGTTATGGGCATTTAAGGTTCAGTCATGAAATCGATCCTTATTGAATGTCTTAAGGCGTTAGTTATGCAAAAACTTAGTTCGGTCGGGCAGGTTTAGTATGGTTGAAGGCGTTAAACTATGGAACCTGCAAGATATTCGAGTTCTGAGGGTTTTGGGGTTATGTAAACTGTATGACAGTTCGGTCTTGATGGTTTAGTATCGTTTAAGGCGTAAAACCATGCAAACCTTACGGTATAAGTCTTGAGGGATTTTCAGGCGATATTTATACAAAAGCACAGTTCGGTCTTGCAAGTTTATATCGTTTATTCAGTTCAGCTCCTGTTTTTTTCAAAAAGCGCAAATTTTTTTCTTCAAAAATTAAGAATTGTTTAAAGGCGGCATAGGGTGTACGTCATACTAAAAAAATAACCGGAGTAGATGGTATTAGAGTGAGGCAATATCATTTTTTGTCCCACGTCCCGTGAAGGGAAGATAATTCTCAGGTGAGTTCCATCTCAGGGTTGGAAAAGCTTAAAGTGTAAGAATAATTCAGGAGGGCTTCCCCTTCGCAGGCTTTAGGCCTCCCAACAGAGATAATCTCCTTTTCTAGAGAGAAAAAACAAAATTTTCAATCACGGGGGTGAAAAATAAAAAAATTTTCTATTCCAAAGGGTTAAAATAGGGCATTCCTTCGAGTTATTAAGACAGAAATTCCAGTGGTTTCGCCAGAAGGCATCCTAACTATTCTCGAGGAAATTTATCACAGGGAAACCTTTTATGTCATTTTCGGAGGACATTTTATCGATAAGCATTCCTCGGAGGGTCTCTTGTAATTAACCGGACCGGAAATCCTTTAAATGATGCCTTTAGGGTCATAGGGGGATTTGGAAAATTTTGAAAATGGGGAAATTCGAATTGTAGGGAACTTGTAAAGTCACCTCACATAAAAGGCGAAGTTGTAACTAAGTCGGGGGAAGGATAAAGGGAAAAGGGATCTTCCTCTCGGGCCCCTTAATCAGACCTAGGAATAGTTCTCTTATTAGTTCGCCATCACCCAAAACAAGGCAGGATCAAGAAACTTTTCTAATTGAAAAAGGGAAAACTTTTCCGACAACATTCTGACGTTATGTAGACAGAGAACTAAATCTCACGCTATCTACTGGAAGACATCGCTAAATAGGGCAAAAAGTATTTGTACCCCAATCACCTCCCCTACCCTCCTGGACACTGCCCCACCTCCCCAATCTCCTATTACATTACGCCACCTCCCACTACTCAATCACCTCCCCTATCCTCCTGGACTCTGCCCTACCACCACAATTTAATGTAACATTACGCTACCTCCCACTACTCACCTACCACCTTCACTACCCTCCTGGACACTCCCCCACCACCACAATCTAATGTAACATAACCCTACCTCCCACTACTCACCCATCACCTTCCCTACCCTCCTGGACACTCCCCCACCTCCAGAATCTAATGTAACATTACGCTACCTCCCACTACTCACCCATCACCTCCCCTACCCTCCTGGACACTCCCCCACCTCCAGAATCTAATGTAACATTACGCTACCTCCCACTACTCACCTACCACCTTCACTACCCTCCTGGACACTCCCCCACCTCCACTATCTAATGTAACATTACGCCACCTCCCACAACTCACCCATCACCTCCCCTACCCTCCTGAACATTACGCCACCTCCCACTACTCACCCATCACCTCCCCTACCCTCCTGGACTCTCCCCCCTCCCTTTTCGTAATATGATGTCCATATTACGTAGAATCTGATAACCGCATTCATATTATGAAGCATAATTTTTCTCTCCCCAAAAAATGCCATCGTTCCCCATAATTTACCATCAAGCTTTTAATATCGTTTAAAAATGCACATTTAAACATCACGGGGTCCCCCATTTTATATCATTTTTTTTAATATATACATAATTGAAAACGGTATATTCGGAGGCAATAAATTAAATAAGAGAGGGTGGGCCCTATACTGTGGTTTATGTTTAATATTGACGTAAAACAGAAACTCGTGCGGTACAGGGGAGGGATGTTAACGGGTTCCCCACTTTTGATATAGTGCGGCCATAACTCTGTTTTAAATAACAGTAAACGGGGAGTTTTCGAAAAAGGGAAAGTTCTCGAGGTAACAATAACCAGGAAGCTGCCACCAATGATCTCCAAGTCTTGGGCTCTAATAAAAAATTGTTTGTTTTCTTGTCAAGGGGTCGAAAAGTTGCAGCTTTGCCTCTGACAGGGCAATCTCAATATCAGCCTCAATGTGTCCCATCTCAAGCGTAAAAGTTGACATTGTATAATAGGGCTGTCACTAAAATCCCTCTCGCGGATAGTCACGTCTTTAATGCATATTTTACTTAAAAACTCTTGATATCGATCGCAGGTAGGAAGTTTTTTTTCCCTTTTCCCTATTTTGTTTTTATCTAAATGGTTCCCTCAGTTAGCTTTTATGTGAAGCCCTTGCATTCGGAATCCTCCCTCCTGTTATTTAAAATCCCCGAACGTTTCCGATTTTACCGGGTATTAGACGGGAGGACGTAATCTTCTATTAGGATGCGCCCCTTTTTTCCTCACGAGATTGTGCAATTCGATCGAAAAAGTTTCTTTTCTCAATTCCGAGCTTTCGTCTTCATGGTTTTGTTTCGAAACGTCCTGTAACCCCCTCGAAACTAGCCCTACACCATACACTACCTACTCTCAATGACCCCTACCTTATCCAAATTACCCCCACCAAACTACCCCCCTTCCCATCTACTTTAGAACCTAATTATTACCCACACCATCTCCTAACTACCTTTACACTCTCCTAACTGGCCCCACACTAAACGCCCCCAAAACTCTCCTAACTATCCCAAAATCTCCTAACTACCCCACCCCCACCTAATTATCCCCACTCTCCCTAACTACAAACCACACTCTCCAAACTTCCCCCATCCTCCTAAATTACCCCAAACTCTCTTAACTGTCATCTTACCCTCCCAACTACCTCCATCCTCCAATATTACCCCTAAACTCTCCTAACTACCTACACTCTCCTAACTGCCCCCTTACCCTCCCAACTACCTCCATCCTCCTATCTTACCCCTAAACTCTCCTAACTGTCTTCTTGCCCTCCCAACTACCTCCTCCTCCTAAATTAACTCCCCCCCCAACTCTCCTAACTATGCCTATCCTTCTAAATTACCCCTAAACTCTCCTAACTACCCTACACTCTCCTAACAGCCCTCTTACCCTCCCAACTACCTCCATCCTTCTAAATTAACCCCCCCCCCAACTCTCCTAACTATGCCTATCCTCCTAAACTACCCCCACACTCTCCTAACTGGCTCCATCCTCCTAAATTACCCCCAACTATCCTAACTACCCCACACTCTCCTAACTGTCGTCTTACCCTCCCAACTACCTCCATCCTCCTAAATTACCCCCAAACTCTCCTAACTACCCTACACTCTCCTAACAGCCCTCTTACCCTCCCAACTACCTCCATCGTTCTAAATTACCCTCAAACTCTCTTAACTGTCATATTACCCTCCCAACTACCTCCATCCTCCTAAATTAACAACTCTCCTAACTATGCGTATCCTCCTAAACTACCACCACACTCTCCTAACTGCCTCCATCCTCCTAAATTACCCCCAACTATCCTAACTACCCCACACTCTCCTAACTGTCGTCTTACCCTCCCAACTACCTCCATCCTCCTAAATTACCCCCAAACTCTCCTAACTACCCTACACTCTCCTAACAGCCCTCTTACCCTCCCAACTACCTCCATCGTTCTAAATTACCCTCAAACTCTCTTAACTGTCATATTACCCTCCCAACTACCTCCATCCTCCTAAATTAACAACTCTCCTAACTAAACTACCACCACACTCTCCTAACTGCCTCCATCCTCCTAAATTACCCCCAAACTCGCCTAACTACCCTACACTCTCCTAACAGCCCTCTTACCCTCCCAACTACCTCCATCCTCCTAAATCCCCCCCAAACTCTCCTAACTACCCCTATCCTTCTAAACTACCCCCACACTCTCCTAACTGGCTCCATCCTCCTAAATTACCCCCCAACTCTCCTAACTACCCCACACTCTCCTAACTGCCCCTTTACCCTCCAAAGTCCAAACTACAATACATACCTCCATCCTCCTAAATTACCCCCCAACTCTCCTAACTACCCCACACTCTCCTAACTGCCCCTTTACCCTCCAAAGTCCAAACTACAATACATACCTCTATCCTCCTAAATTAGCCCCCAACCTCTTCTAACTACCTTACACTTTCCTAACTGCCCCCATACTACAAAAGTAACCTTTGATCCTCCAAAAAATGTCCTCACCTCACCAGATCCAAACTGCCCCATACACCTTCCAACTCTCATCTATCACGAGATTCGATCGACCTTTAACCCCTACTACCCCCTTCCCCTCCCCCTCCCACCCATCGCGTGCGCTCTTTTCTGTAAAAGACGAAACTCTTTCGGAAGGCTTGTCAAAGAACAAAAGAAACGTCTCCGCCTATTTTTCTCCTTGAAAACACTTCTGAAAACAACAAGTGGAAGTAAATAAACCTTTTCCCTTTATTGTTTATCGGATCAGCCGGATCCCTTATACTGATTGTTTCACACCCCCGCCCTTAAAAAAAAGTTCCAAGGGGAAAAACGCCTTTTCCGATTATCCCACAAGCCGAAACATCTGTTAGACGTCGAGACGAATTTTGTTTTCCTTTTTTTAAAAAAAGGGGGAAGGAATAAAAAGTTAAAGGTCGATAAATTTTAGTCTCTATGAAAAATGAAAAACTTCCAGCCTCAGACAAATGGACCACGTCCGTGATCACAATGGAAAGAGCGGGGTCAAGCGGGAACAAATCTTCGAAGGAAAGTTAATCTCTAAAGCGACTTATCGATCCGATTTTTTCTATAAAAGCGGTTTTTCTGCTAAAAGTTTGCTTGGTAAATGCTGCATAGACACGGTGGGAGGTAGGACGTGGGGGATTATCTTTATGCAGTCTAAGCATGACCGTCGGGCCGTGAAATTGGTAGCAGAGCAAATTAACAAGCCCTCAGACACCCAACAAAATTTTAAAAATAAACTTACATTTTCGCAAATGCAGGCTGGCCATATACCAGCCGATGTTTTGCCAAACTTTTGTACCTGACAAAAAAAAGTACCGAAGTAAACTCCCATAAGATTTTACCAAAAAATCGATTAGTATCAATATCTTTTGGATCGGACGTACAGGGTGCTGCAAAACGCCCCTAAATTCGTTATTTTATACACAAACCCCATTTTTGACGAAGAAAATCGATTTTAAACTTCATTTTTAGTCACTTTTACTTCGAACATTTTTTTGATAGGGCCAAACGTTCAAGGGTAAAGTGCCACATAACATGGACCAGTAATTCCTAACTCCGGAACGTTTGGCCCTATCAAAAAAGTGATTTAAGTAAAAGTTACTGGGAATCAAGCTTAAAATCGATTCCCATTGTCAAAACGCAGTGTTTGTATATAAAATAACGAAGTTGGGTCGTTCTGGAGCACCCTGTATGTCGGATCGAGCAGTTAGTGATTCTAATCCATTCTTCGCTAAAATCTAAGCGGGGTTTACTTCAATCCTTTTTTCATCAGGTCAAAAGCCTGGCGTCTATTCGTTTCCCCGGAATTGGGATCGGGCTTGGAGGTTTATGCGTTTTTTGCCCTACCCTCACTCATGAAAGCCCCAGTTAACATTTTTTAATTATTTTCGTTTGTTGCAGTTCTGCGAGATGACTTTCGGACAGTTCCGGTTGGTACGAGGGTAGCGGCGGGCGAGACAGCCCTTCTAGAATGCGGTCCTCCCAAAGGAGTGCCCGAGCCGAGCCTTTTATGGAGAAAAGACGGGAAAAACATCGACTTCGAAAATTCCGAACGTCTCACTGTCGTAGACGGTGGGAATTTGATGATACGCGAAGTGCGACCTGGTGACGAAGGAAAGTATCAATGCGTCGCTCAAAACATCGTCGGTCAAAAAGAGACCCAACCTGTGCCTTTGACCGTTCACGGTTTGTCTCATTTGGTGTCAGCGCTTTTCCTTTATTTTCTTTTCAGTGAAACCTTTCTTTTCGAAAGAGCCTTCTGACGTCACTGTCGTGGCGGACACGAGTGTGGAGCTTGAATGTAAAGTAGGAGGAGATCCTGTCCCGAAGATCTTCTGGAGAAGGAACGACGGGAAAATGCCGATAGGAAGGGCGAGGATTACCGACGACAAGAACCTAAGAATCGACCGCGTCCAGCCCGATGATGAAGGCATCTACATCTGCGAGGCCTCCAACGTTGTCGGATCCGTCACCTCAAAGGCGACATTGACCGTCCATTGTATGTATCATGTCTTCCTTAAAATTCCTCATCATTTGTCACAGCTCCTCCCATCTTTGTGGTGAAGCCGCAGGAGAAAACGGTCTCCTTGAACGGGCTCGCGGATTTCGACTGCTTGGCCGAAGGTAACCCACGTCCTTCTGTCTTCTGGACGAAAGAAGGGAGCCAAATTTTGATGTTTCCTGGCAACTCGTATGGACGCCTTGCTGTCAGCCAGACGGGGAAGTTGAGCATCCATGGCGTCTTGAGAGAAGACTCAGGATTCTTCGTTTGCTCTGCTCTTAGCGTGGCGGGTTCTGCTACTGCACGAGCTTTTCTTCAAGTAAAACTTAATTTTTGGTTTCTTCTTCTAATTTTTTGTTCTAGGTAAGGTCTGTGGGTGACGTCCCTCCTCCTATCATTCAGTTCGGCCCTGTCAATCAAACATTATCATTGAAATCGACGGCGTCCTTCCCATGCCAGGCGTCCGGCGAACCCAAGCCGCGAATCAAATGGTACAAAGATGGCGCCCAGATCGTCCCCAGTAAGCGGACATCGTTTTTCGAAAACGGCACTCTTCAAATAACCGGTGAGTTTTCCAGTCTAAAACCGAGCAGTTAAGATTTACGACTTCTGCTTTATAAATGACGTTTTTACAAAGTCGTCAAAGTGAGTTAAGATGTCGTGGAGTAGGTTCGGGGGCGGGAAAAGGGGAGTGAAGGTTAGAGGCGGTTAACTACAAGTTTATTACCTCGTAAAAGGAGTCGAAAAGCGGGAATAAGAACAGGAAGGGAGAGAAGAACGTATAAATAAAAAAATACCGTTAACTTTTTCAAGAGGGCCACGTGTTACAACGTTCGTTTTTTCGAGGAGGAGAATTTTTTTAAAAGTTGGAGAATAAAAAATTCCCCTTTACATCGCAAAAGAGAACAATTGTTGAATTTCGTTGGTCCAAAAGCTCCTGTGGGACTGTGGCGAGAGGTGGGGGTTAAGTTTAGGGAAGAGGTGGAGGAGAGAGAGTAGGGGAGGTGATGGGAGAGAGCAATAGGGGGTGGTGGGGGAAGTAGGGGAGGTACGAGCTATCACCGAATACGTGCTGCACTCTATCTTGGCTTTCCAGGAACTTCAGTGCTAGCCCACCATTTTGAGATTTCAACGTAATTTCTATTGATGATTAACAGATTGGATCCAATTTTTCTTGAATAAAGACTTTTCTAGATTGAAGTTGAGTTTGAAAAGCTAATTTTGTCCTTTCTAAATCTCATTTAGTCCGACGAGAATTGCCTAAGGAAATTTAGGGGAGAAGGAATATTTCTCTCTTTTGTGAAAGCCGATAGATTTGTCACCCGAAAAGGGATTAGCGGCGGGTTTAAGAAGGGGGTGGGGGAAGGCCGTTAGCGGTAAAAGACTGAGACGTATCTCCCTATTAGAGAAGCCTTCCCGGGAGGAGTCGAATTGGGTAACTTATTTCCTTAAGTTCGACTTCCCCCTTACCCCCCCCCATTAATGGGTCATTCGAGACTTGTTTGTTTGTCTCCTCGAGATTACCCCTGACAGATAATTTCAGGGGAAATCAACTTTAGAATCGAACATTTCTTGCTTTAGACTTGAAAAATTAGCGCTGCCACCAATAAGGACCGCAATTTCAGAGCGCTCTAGCGGCCAATTTTGAATTACCGAGTTAATGGCGAACGAACTCCGTCTTTAGGGGGAGGGGAGTGATATTTTGTGGTTGTGGAGAGGCCTATAGATCCCTTTATAAATAAGACCAAAATTAAACACTAAGAACAGTGGAGGGATGAAAAGAATGTCATTAAAATCTACATAAAACCGCTAATTGAAATCAAATATTCTCTCTTCGTTCTTAATTAGGTTTCTCTCTTGAGGCGAAATGTTTAAACTGTTAAAATTACAATTTAATAAAACATTTTCGCAAAGAGGGGGTGGAATAAAAAAAAATTCATAAATTCAAGCTGTTCTGTATCAAGTTTAATTTGGGCTTAATTTTGAACAAACAAGAAACTTATAAGGGAGAAAATTTTGAAGTAGGACTTGAAACTCTCGTCTTTTAATCTCCCTAATTATGATTGAAATAAGAGAACGTTGAAAAATAAGAAAGAAAAAAAAGACTCCCACCTATATAGTCCAGTCAATCTAAATAAGCCCATAATATAATTTAAGCCCGAAAAGGGCAAATAAAAAAAATAAAAAAGGTATTTTATTTATCTACAGAAATGTGTAGGGGTAGGTCCCCTGATTAACCACAAAAAAGTCCTTTAACGAAACCCTTGAGGATTGGCGTCTAGAGCGTTTTTAAGGTGATTTATTTCTTTTTTTCTGAAATATCTCGAAAACCGTGAGTCGTAGGCGAAATATTTATTAGTACAAAATTGAAGATAATTAAATTTGCTATAATTTTGAGCTAATATAATTTTTTCGTAGGACCAAACGTTTCTGAGCTACGAGGTTGCAAAAAAACCAGGGTTTCTATTTTGACCTCTAAAGGACAGAAGACGTCAGTAAATCAAAAAAAGTGTACTTAATAAAAGTTGTAGAGAATTTAATTACTTTAAAAAAAACGACTCTTAAAAAGCAATTAACAATCAATAGGCAGGGGTGGGGGTAAATTTCAAAAAATTTTAAAACAAATTTCATTCAAAAATTGAAATTTCAAAAAAATTTATAAAAACATAATTAAAGACTATAACATTTTCTGCAAATTTGATTTAATACCATTTTTTGTAAGACCAACCGTTCCTGAGCTACGAGGCTACAAAAAAGCGGGATTTTCGAGTTTTTCCTATGAAAAAAGTCAGATTTTAGAAAAGTCGGAAAAAAGGAGGGAAGGCGTTATCTAATCAAAAAAGTGTACTAAATAAACGTTGTAGAGAATTTAATTTCCATTTAAAATCAACTATCGAGAAGCATTGGTTTTTAAAGGTAATAAAATTCTCTACAACTTTTATTAAGTACACTTTTTTGATTAGATGACGTCTTCTGTCATTTAGAAGTCAAAATAGAAAACCCCCGTTTTTTTTGCGACCTCGTAGCTCAGAAACGTTTGGTCCTACGAAAAAATCATATTAGCTCAAAATTATAGAAAATTTAATTATCTTTAATTTTGTGCTAACAATTATTTCGCCTACGACTCACGGTTTTCGAGATATTGCAGAAAAAAAGAAAAAAATCACATTAAAAACTCTCTAGACGCCAATCCTCACGGGCTTCGGTAGGGGACTTTTTTGTGGTGAATCAGGGGACATACCCCTACAAATTTCCGTAGATAACCAAAATGCTTTTTTACCCCCAGGCTTAGATTGACTGGACTTACAGTGGCCTTTTTGTCCAAATTTTCGAGTGTTGACTGGGTGGGGGTTAAATCGTTAAAAAAAAGTTTCGAAGGAGTTATGACGTCAATTCATTCAGATTCATAAATTCAAGCAGTTCTGTATCGAGTTTAATTTAGGCTTAATTTTAAACAAACAAGAAAGTTATAGGGGGACATTTTGAAATAGTAACTCCCCCCCTCTCTACGTCGGCCTTAACGTTCCGAAGCGTTGACTCTTTCAACGTCTGAAGCCTGAGAGAATATTCAAATCTCGGGAGAACGAGAGAGACACCGCATGTTAAACACCCCCCCCCCCTTCCCCCATATAAATATGCATAGGGGTGTCTGTCGGGGTTGTTTGAAAACCGAAACCCGACGGTTATTATTTCCTGAGAGCCTCAACCCCCTCTCGACCCTTAAAACCGAGACTTTAAGTCAAACTTATTTGCATCTTTTTGTCACTTTGGAGGAAGAAAAGGCCGACAACGAAATTATTTTTTACACCGGAACGAGGGAGGGATACTGAGTGTAAATACTTGATGGGGTAGTGGAAACGTATTTTAGCATAGCATTTCTAAGCAAGTTTTTTGTCAATGTCAACTCCATAGCTAGGTAATCGTTCGAACTCGGATGTTTTCGGACGTTTTTCGCTTGAATCCGGATGTTTCCGAACGATTTCGCTTGAATTCTGATGTTTTTGGACATGTTCGCTTGAACTCGGATGTTTTCGCTTGAATTCGGGTGTTTCCGGACCTTTTTCGCTTGAATTTGGATGTTTTCGGTCCTTTTCGATTGAACTCGGATGTTTCCGGACGTTTTCGCTTGAACTCGGATGTTTCCGGACGTTTTTCGCTTGAATTCGGTCAATTCGGATGTTTCCATATCTTTTCGCTTGAATTTGGATGTTTTCGGACGTTTTCCGATTAAATTCGGGTGTTTCCAGATCTTTTCGCTTGAATTTGGACGTTTTCTAACGTTTTCGCTTGAATTAGGATGTTTTCGGACTTTTTAGCTTGATTTCACTTTTGTTCGAACTCTTTGTTTCCTACCAAAAGTTTTTTCTTCTCTTCTGCTACAGTGTATATTAGAAATGGGTTTAAAATACCTATATGATTTTAGACATAAATTTATGAACTTTGTGCCACATTTAAGAGGTAAAACGATGCCATTTAGAGATTCCCGAGTAGTCAAAAAGCATCGTTTTAGCCCTTTTAAAACGATCACGAATTGTTTATGAGCGATAAAAAAGGAAAAACCCCCAGCTTTTTTTACTATCCTACGAAATTTTTTATCTCAAGTCGTGCACGCTTTTGGATCCCCTCCCTACCTTCAATTGCTCAACCCTTTTTTTAAAACCCCCTATTTAATTTTCTTAAGCGTATTAAACCACTCGGGTTGAGGAAAATGGCGAGAAAAAAGGGGGGGATAAATTAATAATGTTGCTTTATGGAAAGAAAACGTCTAAAACAAGTTTATTTTTACATTTTTAGACCTTTTATGTACATAACTTTCTTAACTTTTTGACTAATTGACTTGATAAATGAACACTGTCTTTCTATAGCCCCACACTTTCTACTTTGATTTAACCTCAAAAATTGACTTTTGTTTGAAGGCCTTGAGCTGAGCGATTCAGGACTTTATACTTGTACTGGAGTCTCAGAAAGCGGGGAAAGTTCTTGGTCGGGTTCGCTGTCTGTGGAAGAAGGAGATGTCAATCTGCATAGGAATCCGGATCCAGGGTTTCTTCCTAAGCCACCTTCGACTCCTAAGCTCCTCAATGCTACTCAATCATCGTTGACTGTAATCTGGGAACCGCCAGGAGGACAAGTTATCGGATACACTGTTGAATACTACAGCCCGGACCTGCAGACAGGATGGGTCGTCGCGGCTCATCGCGTACCTACGAATATCATCACCGTGCGCGATTTGAAGCCAGATACGAGTTATTTGTTTATCGTCAGGTCTGAAAATTCGTTCGGACTCTCCGTCCCTAGTCGGGTCTCTTCTTTGGTGAAGACACTCAGCAAAGACTCGCGTGCCGTCCCACCTCAGCAGCTCGACGAAGCCAGGATGCGGCTGAGCACTAAAGTCCTTACGCTCAAAAACCTCATACCGACAGCCTCGACCGCGGTGAAGATTAGCTGGGAGTTGGTCGGAAGTGATGAATTCTTGGAAGGGATCTACGTGAGGTTCAGAGAGTTGGCCGGAGGATCTCATAAGTACAACATGGTCACTGTTATGAATGCAGGAGCTACCCAATACACTGTCTCCAATCTGAGGAAGTTCACCAAATACGAGTTCTTCCTCGTCCCCTTTTTCAAAAGCGTCGAAGGACAACCGTCTAACTCGAAATCCGTGCAGACCTTGGAAGACGGTAATTATTCAACATATTGAGGGCGGTATTCAACGATTGGTGCCATTGCTGGGGCTCCATTGATAAGTTAATAGCCTTTCTCAAACTGCAGAATACCGCCCTCATTCATTTCGATGGCATGAGTGTCATAATAACTTTTTTTTACAGTTCCATCTGCATCGCCTGTTAATATACAAATGGATATGGTGAACACGACGTCAGCAATCGTTCGATGGACTGCGCCTTCGCCTCAGCACTTCAACGGAATCCTCTTGGGCTATCGAGTAATTCGATTTTTCTTTTAGATCAATTAACACACACCCCATGACCAATCAGTGGCCTTTACATTACTTAAGACATACCCCTTGACCAACCAGGAGGCTTTAGATTTCTCTCATGTTATGGATGAAATTTCCTTTTTAGATATTGGTGAAGAGCAATTTGACAAAAGTACCTACCCAGATGTCGGTGAATGGTACTACAAGGTCCATCCTCCTTCAGAATATGAGCACGAATGGCGAATACGGCGTCAGGATTGCGGCATACACGAGGATAGGAGTCGGACCGTTTTCTCCATTGGTTCCTCTAAGTTTGGCTGCTGCGCAGACCGGCCCTCATGCACAGCCGAGCCATTCGGCGTCCGACACGTGGCTTTTCGTGACTTCCGTTTGCCTCATTTTGGTCGTCTTGGGCGGAGTCGCGAGCTCATTCGTGTACCTCAGAAAACGTCAAATGGCCAAAGATTTGAACCACCTAGGAGGTAAAGATGCTTTTTTAAGTTTACTTTTAAATATTTTCCGTAGCAGCTACAGTGAGTGGAGGCAATGACCTTTCTTTGCTCCACGGAAATGGCAAAGACACACTTTGGATTGACCGAGGATGGGACAAATTGAGCAGCGGATGCAAAGTCGGACCGCATGAAGTTGGGCCCGATTATGCAGAAGTCGATGCCAGGTCGCTCTCCACGTTTTATAATCCAAGGAAAGATCAACCAACTCCGTATGCGACAACGACTCTTTTGAGCAGAGATGAAAATGTGAGATTTTGGTTGACGATGACAAAAATGACGTATTTTTTTTCAGAAATCAGAAAAGAGGTCGCATACAATAGATTCGAAGGATATGACTGCTCAGGAGTTGAGGCCGATATTTTTGGTGGATGATCCTCAAGTAAGGAGGATGCGGATGACGCCTGATTGTTTGCAGAATGGATATCCGAACTGGAATGAGTTTTTGCCTCCTCCGCCTGAGCATCCGCCGCCGAATGGAGAAAGGACGTCGACGATTAGGACGTATCAGGTATGCGGGAGTCCGACGATGAGTCGCCGATGTGGAAGTTGTTCTTCACGCGACAACCTCCAGTCTCGTTGCCCTCCTTGGCACAACGACACGTGCAACCGCCACCTTCATCCCCGATGTGGTCACGAATGCGGACGTAGCACATGCAACAGCAGCTGCTCCTCGCATCATAACCACCATTGCCCGCAAAGCGCAGTCCCAGTCGCACATAGACTTCGAGAACCAACTCCCGACCACACGCACGAAGAGAGCACTTCGCTCCTCTACGGCCAACCCGTCAACCGCTTCTGCGACCATTACTGCGACAAAAAGGTCCACGTACACCGACTCGAAAACTCAACCAAATGTAAGCATAAACGTTTTGCTTTACTACCATGCGTTTTCGTTTTTACGGATATTTTTCTTACTTCTCCAGGTGACTGCCAGTGTGATCATAACGAGACTGAGAGCTGGCGGAGGAACTGGGACGAGTGGAGCAGCTCACATCAAAGCGAGTGTTGTTCGTGCAGCGAGTCCTCTTGCCTCTACGCCGAAGCCGCTCAACCTTCTAGACCCCCTCCCTTACCTGCCAAGGAGTAAAACACCAATAAACGCCGAAGCTGTAAAAAATGGAAAATTTCCTTCAACTCGAACGTTCCCCTAGCGGCCAACTTCTTAACAACCTCCCCTCAAACCTTAGCTACTTGTCATTCCACCTCTCCCTTTCCCCACCATTTTCCTTCCCTTTCTCCCCTCCACTTTCCTCCCCTTTCCCCTCCACTTTCCTCCCCCTTCCCCACCACTTTCCTTCTCTTTCCCCCATCCACTTTCCTCCTCTTTCCCCCCTCCACTTTCCTTCTCTTTCCCCCCTCCACTTTCCTTCTCTTTCCCCCTCCACTTTCCTCCCCATTCCCCCTACACGTCCCTTCTCTTTCCCCCCTCCACTTTCCTCCCCCTTACCATCCACTTTCCTCCCCATTACCCTCCACTTTCCTTCCCTTTCCCCCCTCCACTTCCCTCCTCATTCCCCCTCCACTTTCCTCCCTCTTCCCCCTCCACTTTCCTACCCTTTCCCCCTCCACTTTCCTTCCCTTTCCCCCCTCCACTTTCCTTCCATTTTCCCCCTCCACTTTCCTTCTCTTTTCCCCCTCCACTTTCCTTCTCTTTTCCCCCTCCACTTTCCTTCCCCTTTCAAAAGAAAAAATCGAGCTCAAAAGGAAATTTTATTTACAGCCCACTCAACCCCATACAATCAAGGCAAAAAATGCCTTAAAATGCATCAAATTCATTGTACATAATATTTACACTTTAAATGTTCACTTTTCTTTGTACATAAAAATGTATAAAAATTGTAAATAACATATTTAGATGTACATATAGAGGGAAAAAAATAGTTTTTAAAAGTCCATACAATGGATATTGTTTTAAAAAAAGGTAGTTTTTCGTCTCCTAGGAAAAAATGTAAAATTTTCTGGATGGAAGTATCCTTAAAACTAGTCATCGTAGTTTATATATGTAGTTAACTGTGATTTTTTTCTTAATTTTATATATGTAATAATAAATAATAATAAATATAATGAAACGACTCAATTAGATGTAATCGCTGTTAGAAGTCCTCCCTAGAGTGGGGGAGGAGAAAATAAAAATTTTTCTTTTTGTTACCTAAAAATGTTGCAATTTTGAGATTGCGAGTGATAATTCTTTTTTTTTCCGGGCATTGAGCCTCTGGAGTCTTTTTCATTTTTTTTCAACTGTTTAATTAAGCTCATTGTTGTATATAATTATTTATTTTTGTTATTTTCCCCCTTTCTTGGAATTTTATGTTAAATGCACAAGAAATAAAAAAATTAACCTTTTTTAAACTTGTGCCGTTATATTTTGTTCATTGTGTAAATGGACTTCTCTTCGGTTACCTTTTTAATAAAATTTGGTTGGTCTTCGGAGTTCTGCTCAAAGGAAATTGAAAGGAATTTTCAAGATTTTAGGAATTGATTTTGGTTTCTTTTTATCAAAATATGTTTTCATCTTTTTGCGATACCGTTCTTGTTCTTCCTCTTTAAGTTCCTTTTCGACTATATTCGACTAACGATTCCAAAAGCCCGAAATGTCGATGGCTCTTTAAAAGCCTTTGCAAAAGTTAGTTTTGTATTTTAGTCGACAGCTACCAAGAATGACTTCGTTTTAGCGTTCAAATCCGACTTTTTCGCTATTTCCGCAAAATCGAGGTGCAGACACTCAAACGGAGTAGTCGACGGTTTTTTAAGTATCAAAATATCGGGTTTTGGTCGATATTTAAACTTCACCAATTGACATTGATGGCACTACTTGACATAATCAGAAATCGTGTTTTTCATATTCGGCCAAAAAAATCGCGTTCTTATTTTCAAATACGTCTTGAAGAAACCATCAGGTTCATTTCTTGTGAAAAAAATTTTTTTCGAAATTAGGCAAGAAGGGTTCAAATTCAGGAGCGGACTGGCCCGGGGGGGGGGGACAAATAGTTTTGTGCAAATATCCCCTGAAATTCGTCAAAACCTCAAAATCAACATTTTTTAAAGCCAAATTTTGGTCAAAAAACCTCGAAATCAACATTTAAAAAGCCAAATTTTCGTCAAAAACCTCAAAATCAACATTTTTAAAGCTTAATTTTGGTCAAAAAACCTCGAAATCAACATTTATGAAGCCTATCGCGGTGGATGCGACGAAAATACGGGCTGGCCCTGAAAAGGGCCGGCGTAGCGTACAGAACCATGCGATGGGCTATAGTGAGAGGCCAAGTGGCCAGGGTGGCTAACTAGAGCCGATGTAGAAGCCGGGAGGGCGAGAGAGCGGTTCGGCATGAAAAAGCAGTGAGGGTCCATGAGTCAATGGGGTCAATGGGTGGCGAAGGCGAATAGAGCCGCCACAGTTTTCTAGCAAGAAAATCAAAACTGAAGCGCACACAAAATTCCAAGGGCAGCATAATTTTTTCAGCAGTAACCGTTTTCGAAGTAGATACATACCTTTTCCGTCTAAAAGTAAATACCTTTTTTTGTCCAAAACTAGGTAGGTACCTATCTACCTACTTTTTTCGTCTTAAATTAAATAGGTAGTGAAAGGGACTCACCTTGTTCGTCGTTCTTCGACTGTCCA
Source organism: Orius laevigatus (assembly GCA_018703685.1). Taxonomy (NCBI): domain Eukaryota; kingdom Metazoa; phylum Arthropoda; class Insecta; order Hemiptera; family Anthocoridae; genus Orius; species Orius laevigatus. The sequence continues at coordinate 19,765 of JAGWEN010001640.1, forward strand.
ACAAGTTGTGCCAAAATTCAGATTCAATAAAAAGTCGTTCCGATTCTGTTTTATTTTAAGAAATTCGTCAATAAAATTATAAATTGTCGCGAGTATCCCGGTTCGCGGGGACCGAACTTGAATACGCGCGTCCACACTTCGTCCACGGCTGCCTTGATTTCCCACAAAATTTAGATATGAATTGATTGATATTGGTTTACATATTTATTAAATTAATAAGAAAATAGTATATTAAATAATTACTGATCTAACTAATCTTTGAACTTTAACATAATTATAAAAAGAATGAATCTCCAATCTCAAATCAAATTGGAGGGAAATTAAAAACGGGGAAATTATGTGATAGTTGGCATTACCGATTATGACAACTGTGACGTTTTACAAGGTCGTCTTCGACTTCGTCAGCTGTTTTTGTGTTTTTCTTGGCGATTGCAGAACATCCAATGTTTTGGACAAATAAACGTTTTCGATTTTAACCAATTTATTCAAAATATCGGGACGGTCGTTGATGTAAAAGGATGGGAAACGCTGGAAGCGCCGGCGGGAGGGACCGCCACCACCAAAAAGGAGCCGAAATTCACGTCCCGCATTCGCCCCATTGCAAGGAC
>JAGWEN010001641.1:0-20303 GCA_018703685.1 Orius laevigatus
ATGACAACTTTTTTGGGATGGTTTCTCAGTGGTTCTCTGTAGTTTAATTTCAACTTTCAAGACTGCAAAAAAGTCCGTTTGACCGATCTGGTAGATACTTAGTTATACCAGTGAAAATCTCATTTTAAGACCTACAAAAGTCACTTAGTACTTAAGATCACTCAAATCACTCCTTAGCCCTCAAAAATGAACTTCCATTTCATTGCTATCGATGATTATATCTTTAAACATACGTAACTTGCACAATTTTTGACCGATTTTATCTATACTTGAACCGTTGGAAAGCTCATTTAAATGTCTACAAATGTCATTTTGTACTCAAAATCACTCAGACCACTCCTTAGCCCTCAAAAATGGACTTTTAAGTTCATTGCTACGGATGCAAGGCACCATGGACCTGAACGTTCATAGCTTGAAGCTGGATCCGGATTGAAACACGTGTTTTGTTGTTACTGTGACATCCATTGACGTCTTATGACCGAATTTTTAGGGCGTGGGAACACTGAGATTTGATTTTTTGTCGGAAAAACAATGGAAGATCTGGAAAATGTCCTCGAAAATGCAGACCGAAGATTGAAGATTGATCTTGCACCATTGTCCACATCACTTTTCTTGAAATTCATCAAGTTGAAAAAACCGTCGTGAGAAAATCCTCGAGATTACTAACTTACGATAAAAGAAGTGGATGATAATAAAGACCGGAAAAGGGGTTGAAATAGAACAGGAAACGACTTCACGCTCCGCGTCTCGCTTCTCGGACGGGACAGGTGGGCTTCGAGATAACGGGCAAAAACTTGATTACCGACAATGAAATATCCACTCATTGTCGTACTCCCATATGTCACACATAGTGATGTGCGATACTTATCGATATGAGTAAAGTATCGAATATTCTCTTTCGATACCGAGTACTTTTGGTATCGAATACTTAGTTTCGATATGAGTACTGGTATCGAGTACTTTTACTGGTATCGAAAAAAGTACTCAAATGCAAAGTATACAGACACCAAATGCTTAAAGCATTCGTTTTATTAGTTTTTATAGGGTTTTACTCGTAAATCTGAAAGAAAATATAAAATATTCGAATCGATCTTGTCGAATTTTATTGTTCGAATGACGGAAACCCTCCGGCCACCTCAGTGCTCCTCCATAGATTTAAATCTTTTTACTCTTTTACTCACTCATAAGTCATAATCACATCAATATGTGTTGAAAAGTACTTATTTTATTTGATTTGAGGCAGCTATGGTAAAAAGTACTCATATGATATGAGTACTTCAAAGTATCGAATATTTCATTCGAGTATATGAGTAGTATCGAATATTCCTTTCGATTCGAGTATCGAGTACTGGTATCGAATATTTCTCGGTATCGCACATCACTACCCATCAGCCCAGGACTACCCGGGGCAGAAAAAAAAAGTTTTTCCGATTTTCCTCAAATTTTCAGGAAAATTAGAAGAATATTTGACTAGATATTCCTGAAAATTTCAGCTTCCTAGGATCACTCTAACATGAGTTTTCCACAGTTTTCCCTAGTGCCCCGTCAGCCCTAGTCTACCCGGGGCAAGAAAAAAAAGTTTTTCCGATTTTCCTCAAATTTTCAGGAAAATTAGAAGAATATTTGACTAGATATTCCTGAAAATTTCAGCTTCCTAGGATCACTCTAACATGAGTTTTCCACAGTTTTCCCTAGTGCCCCGTCAGCCCTAGTCTACCCGGGCAAGAAAAAAAAGTTTTTCCGATTTTCCTCAAATTTTCAGGAAAATTAGAAGAATATTTGACTAGATATTCCTGAAAATTTCAGCTTCCTAGGATCACTCTAACATGAGTTTTCCACAGTTTTCCCTCTTGCCCCATCAGCCAGGACTACCCGGGGCAGAAAAAAAAGTTTTTCCGATTTTCCTCAAATTTTCAGGAAAATTAGAAGAATATTTGACTAGATATTCCTGAAAAATTTCAGCTTCCTAGGACCACCCTAACATGAGTTTTCCAGTTTTCCCTCTTGCCCCATCAGCCCAGGACTACCCGGGGCAGAAAAAAAAAGTTTTTCCGATTTTCCTCAAATTTTCAGGAAAATTAGAAGAATATTTGACTAGATATTCCTGAAAATTTCAGCTTCCTAGGATCACTCTAACATGAGTTTTCCACAGTTTTCCCTAGTGCCCCGTCAGCCCTAGTCTACCCGGGGCAAGAAAAAAAAGTTTTTCCGATTTTCCTCAAATTTTCAGGAAAATTAGAAGAATATTTGACTAGATATTCCTGAAAATTTCAGCTTCCTAGGATCACTCTAACATGAGTTTTCCACAGTTTTCCCTAGTGCCCCGTCAGCCCTAGGACTACCCGGGCAAGAAAAAAAGTTTTTCCGATTTTCCTCAAATTTTCAGGAAAATTAGAAGAATATTTGACTAGATATTCCTGAAAATTTCAGCTTCCTAGGATCACTCTAACATGAGTTTTCCACAGTTTTCCCTCTTGCCCCATCAGCCCAGGACTACCCGGGGCAGAAAAAAAAAGTTTTTCCGATTTTCCTCAAATTTTCAGGAAAATTAGAAGAATATTTGACTAGATATTCCTGAAAATTTCAGCTTCCTAGGACCACCCTAACATGAGTTTTCCAGTTTTCCCTCTTGCCCCATCAGCCCAGGACTACCCGGGGCAGAAAAAAAAGTTTTTCCGATTTTCCTCAAATTTTCAGGAAAATTAGAAGAATATTTGACTAGATATTCCTGAAAATTTCAGCTTCCTAGGATCACTCTAACATGAGTTTTCCACAGTTTTCCCTAGTGCCCCGTCAGCCCTAGTCTACCCGGGGCAAGAAAAAAAAGTTTTTCCGATTTTCCTCAAATTTTCAGGAAAATTAGAAGAATATTTGACTAGATATTCCTGAAAATTTCAGCTTCCTAGGATCACTCTAACATGAGTTTTCCATAGTTTTCCCTAGTGCCCCGTCAGCCCTAGTCTACCCGGGGCAAGAAAAAAAAGTTTTTCCGATTTCCCTGAAATTTTATACACAAGGGGCCTTTCATATGGGTAGACGATGTGTAAAGTTTGGGCTCGATCGGTCCACCCAAACGTCCATGAAAAATGGGCAAAGTCCAGTATCCACGTTTTTGGGACCTATCAAGGGTTTTCCGGGCTTTCCAATTTTCCGATCGACTTGAAATTTTACAGGGACCTAGTAGGATGTCTGGATCGACGACCTGGTAAGTTTGGTCCTGATCCGTTTGCCCAAACCTGAGAAAAAAAAATCATAAAAGTCCATTCCCAATAGCCTAGACTCTCACGGAGCCGGAAAATAAAGTTTTTCCGATTTCCCTGAAATTTTACACACAAAAGGCCTTTCATATGGGTAGACGATGTGTAAAGTTTGGGCTCGATCGGTTCCCCCAAACGTCCATGAAAAATGGGCAAAGTCCAGTAACCACGTTTTTGGGACCAATCAAGGGTTTTCCGGGCTTTCCAATTTTCCGATCGACTTGAAATTTTACAGGGACCTAGTAGGATGTCTGGACTCACGATCTGGTAAGTTTGGTCCCGATCCGTTTGCCCAAACCGGAGAAAAAAAAATCATAAAAATCCATTCCCAATAGCCAAGACTCTCACGGAGCCGGAAAATAAAGTTTTTCCGATTTTCCTGAAATTTTATACACAAGGGGCCTTTCATATAAGTAGACGATGTGTAAAGTTTGGGCTCGTTAGGGCTACTCCTTCCATAGGAAAAATTGTTTCAAGTACCTAGAAGAAATGTGATAAGTGATAAGAATAATTGATAACCTTTGTTTATCCCGCCAAAATTTAGCGCGATCAAAACCATCCTTAATAATTCTTTTTCATCAATTTATTGTATGAAATAATTCCCTTAAAAATTTACTAGTTAATGTAATTAATCAATTCGTCTTCTGTGCTTAAAAGAAAATTGTAATAAATGATAAGCCGGATCAAGAGATGAAATCGTCATCGTTTCGTATTTCTTTCGATTTAATGTTAATAATATTTTGCCCATTTCATTGGTTTATGATTCCATTTAAAGTTTCGAACAAAAATACCCCTCATACGTATTTATGTTCCCGAATTGAAGGAACGATAAATAATAATTAAAAAACAAGCATTATCAGAATATGTTCGAAGTAGCGTCATCTTGAGATGAAAAATATGAAGTATTGGCTTTTTTAGGGGCGATGTTTCCTTGAAGTACCAATAAACACATTTTGAATAATTTAGAGAGACTATAATCCCATTAAATAATGGACATTAAAAACAAAAGGGATGGAAAAAAATGCGCGGGAATCTTTCTCTTTCGAAACTACAACCCCATTTTTCCAAAAATTTTGATTTTGTAAATTCTAAAAATTTAATTACAAGGAAATGGTGGAAATTGGGTTTCTTTTATACAAAACAGGTCCTAAGTGAATTCCGTTTATCGTAATGGGAATTCTATTGCCACAATCAAACCAACAAAAAAAATCTAGCTAAAATACAACATAATGACGAGTGGGTCTCAATTCGCCATTTTTCAACAAACACCCGGGTCTCAATTGAACTTCCCGGTCAGAAATTGGGATCAGTGGATCTCAATTTACCAAACACGGTGCCTATAAAAAAAATAGACGCCTGAAAAAACTTCAAAGCCGTATTAGCTTAAGTACGAAGTTCTGAAATGACCGTCCTTCTAATTCAAATTTCCCGCGTCTTCTTTATCACTCTTCAGTTTATTTACTATTAGTTATTACTAATTTTAAAAGCATTTTATAGGTGAAATTTCTCAATTTAAGCATCCAATAGAATGATTAAAAGAATTTTGTCATTAACATTCGTGTTTTATTTAGATTTAACATATAATTTTATGGTAAAAGGCGTTATCAATTCTTATCAGCTAGGTAACACATATTATCTTCCACTTGAAACATTTTTTCCTATGGAAGGAGCCGCCCTATCGAGCCCAAACTTTACACATCATCTACCCGCGTAAAAGTCTAGGTGCTGAAGAAAAATGAAGAAAAAAAAGTTTTTCCGATTTTCCTCAAATTTTCAGGAAAATTAGAAGAATATTTGACTAGATATTCCTGAAAATTTCAGCTTCCTAGGACCACCCTAACATGAGTTTTCCAGTTTTCCCTCTTGCCCCATCAGCCCAGGACTACCCGGGGCAGAAAAAAAAAGTTTTTCCGATTTTCCTCAAATTTTCAGGAAAATTAGAAGAATATTTGACTAGATATTCCTGAAAATTTCAGCTTCCTAGGATCACTCTAACATGAGTTTTCCACAGTTTTCCCTAGTGCCCCGTCAGCCCTAGTCTACCCGGGGCAAGAAAAAAAAGTTTTTCCGATTTTCCTCAAATTTTCAGGAAATTAGAAGAATATTTGACTAGATATTCCTGAAAATTTCAGCTTCCTAGGATCACTCTAACATGAGTTTTCCACAGTTTTCCCTCTTGCCCCATCAGCCCAGGACTACCGGGGCAGAAAAAAAAAGTTTTTCCGATTTTCCTCAAATTTTCAGGAAAATTAGAAGAATATTTGACTAGATATTCCTGAAAATTTAAGCTTCCTAGGATCACTCTAACATGAGTTTTCCACAGTTTTCCCTAGTGCCCCGTCAGCCCTAGTCTACCCGGGGCAAGAAAAAAAAAGTTTTTCCGATTTTCCTCAAATTTTCAGGAAAATTAGAAGAATATTTGACTAGATATTCCTGAAAATTTCAGCTTCCTAGGACCACCCTAACATGAGTTTTCCAGTTTTCCCTCTTGCCCCATCAGCCCAGGACTACCCGGGGCAAGAAAAAAAAAGTTTTTCCGATTTTCCTCAAATTTTCAGGAAAATTAGAAGAATATTTGACTAGATATTCCTGAAAATTTCAGCTTCCTAGGACCACCCTAACATGAGTTTTCCAGTTTTCCCTCTTGCCCCATCAGCCCAGGACTACCCGGGGCAGAAAAAAAAAGTTTTTCCGATTTTCCTCAAATTTTCAGGAAAATTAGAAGAATATTTGACTAGATATTCCTGAAAATTTCAGCTTCCTAGGATCACTCTAACATGAGTTTTCCACAGTTTTCCCTAGTGCCCCGTCAGCCCTAGTCTACCCGGGGCAAGAAAAAAAAGTTTTTCCGATTTTCCTCAAATTTTCAGGAAAATTAGAAGAATATTTGACTAGATATTCCTGAAAATTTCAGCTTCCTAGGATCACTCTAACATGAGTTTTCCACAGTTTTCCCTCTTGCCCCATCAGCCCAGGACTACCCGGGGCAGAAAAAAAAAGTTTTTCCGATTTTCCTCAAATTTTCAGGAAAATTAGAAGAATATTTGACTAGATATTCCTGAAAATTTAAGCTTCCTAGGATCACTCTAACATGAGTTTTCCACAGTTTTCCCTAGTGCCCCGTCAGCCCTAGTCTACCCGGGGCAAGAAAAAAAAGTTTTTCCGATTTTCCTCAAATTTTCAGGAAAATTAGAAGAATATTTGACTAGATATTCCTGAAAATTTCAGCTTCCTAGGACCACCCTAACATGAGTTTTCCAGTTTTCCCTCTTGCCCCATCAGCCCAGGACTACCCGGGGCAGGAAAAAAAAGTTTTTCCGATTTTCCTCAAATTTTCAGGAAAATTAGAAGAATATTTGACTAGATATTCCTGAAAATTTCAGCTTCCTAGGATCACTCTAACATGAGTTTTCCACAGTTTTCCCTAGTGCCCCGTCAGCCCTAGTCTACCCGGGGCAAGAAAAAAAAGTTTTTCCGATTTTCCTCAAATTTTCAGGAAAATTAGAAGAATATTTGACTAGATATTCCTGAAAATTTCAGCTTCCTAGGATCACTCTAACATGAGTTTTCCACAGTTTTCCCTCTTGCCCCATCAGCCCAGGACTACCCGGGGCAGAAAAAAAAAGTTTTTCCGATTTTCCTCAAATTTTCAGGAAAATTAGAAGAATATTTGACTAGATATTCCTGAAAATTTCAGCTTCCTAGGACCACCCTAACATGAGTTTTCCAGTTTTCCCTCTTGCCCCATCAGCCCAGGACTACCCGGGGCAGAAAAAAAAAGTTTTTCCGATTTTCCTCAAATTTTCAGGAAAATTAGAAGAATATTTGACTAGATATTCCTGAAAATTTCAGCTTCCTAGGATCACTCTAACATGAGTTTTCCACAGTTTTCCCTAGTGCCCCGTCAGCCCTAGTCTACCCGGGGCAAGAAAAAAAAGTTTTTCCGATTTTCCTCAAATTTTCAGGAAAATTAGAAGAATATTTGACTAGATATTCCTGAAAATTTCAGCTTCCTAGGATCACTCTAACATGAGTTTTCCACAGTTTTCCCTAGTGCCCCGTCAGCCCTAGTCTACCCGGGGCAAGAAAAAAAAGTTTTTCCGATTTTCCTCAAATTTTCAGGAAAATTAGAAGAATATTTGACTAGATATTCCTGAAAATTTCAGCTTCCTAGGATCACTCTAACATGAGTTTTCCACAGTTTTCCCTCTTGCCCCATCAGCCCAGGACTACCCGGGGCAGAAAAAAAAAGTTTTTCCGATTTTCCTCAAATTTTCAGGAAAATTAGAAGAATATTTGACTAGATATTCCTGAAAATTTAAGCTTCCTAGGATCACTCTAACATGAGTTTTCCACAGTTTTCCCTCTTGCCCCATCAGCCCAGGACTACCCGGGGCAGAAAAAAAAAGTTTTTCCGATTTTCCTAAAATTTTCAGGAAAATTAGAAGAATATTTGACTAGATATTCCTGAAAATTTCAGCTTCCTAGGACCACCCTAACATGAGTTTTCCAGTTTTCCCTCTTGCCCCATCAGCCCAGGACTACCCGGGGCAGAAAAAAAAAGTTTTTCCGATTTTCCTCAAATTTTCAGGAAAATTAGAAGAATATTTGACTAGATATTCCTGAAAATTTCAGCTTCCTAGGATCACTCTAACATGAGTTTTCCACAGTTTTCCCTAGTGCCCCGTCAGCCCTAGTCTACCCGGGGCAAGAAAAAAAAGTTTTTCCGATTTTCCTCAAATTTTCAGGAAAATTAGAAGAATATTTGACTAGATATTCCTGAAAATTTCAGCTTCCTAGGATCACTCTAACATGAGTTTTCCACAGTTTTCCCTAGTGCCCCATCAGCCCAGGACTACCCGGGGCAGAAAAAAAAAGTTTTTCCGATTTTCCTCAAATTTTCAGGAAAATTAGAAGAATATTTGACTAGATATTCCTGAAAATTTCAGCTTCCTAGGACCACCCTAACATGAGTTTTCCAGTTTTCCCTCTTGCCCCATCAGCCCAGGACTACCCGGGGCAGAAAAAAAAAGTTTTTCCGATTTTCCTCAAATTTTCAGGAAAATTAGAAGAATATTTGACTAGATATTCCTGAAAATTTCAGCTTCCTAGGATCACTCTAACATGAGTTTTCCACAGTTTTCCCTAGTGCCCCGTCAGCCCTAGTCTACCCGGGGCAAGAAAAAAAAAGTTTTTCCGATTTTCCTCAAATTTTCAGGAAAATTAGAAGAATATTTGACTAGATATTCCTGAAAATTTCAGCTTCCTAGGACCACCCTAACATGAGTTTTCCAGTTTTCCCTCTTGCCCCATCAGCCCAGGACTACCCGGGGCAGAAAAAAAAAGTTTTTCCGATTTTCCTCAAATTTTCAGGAAAATTAGAAGAATATTTGACTAGATATTCCTGAAAATTTCAGCTTCCTAGGATCACTCTAACATGAGTTTTCCACAGTTTTCCCTAGTGCCCCGTCAGCCCTAGTCTACCCGGGGCAAGAAAAAAAAGTTTTTCCGATTTTCCTCAAATTTTCAGGAAAATTAGAAGAATATTTGACTAGATATTCCTGAAAATTTCAGCTTCCTAGGATCACTCTAACATGAGTTTTCCACAGTTTTCCCTCTTGCCCCATCAGCCCAGGACTACCCGGGGCAGAAAAAAAAAGTTTTTCCGATTTTCCTCAAATTTTCAGGAAAATTAGAAGAATATTTGACTAGATATTCCTGAAAATTTCAGCTTCCTAGGATCACTCTAACATGAGTTTTCCACAGTTTTCCCTAGTGCCCCGTCAGCCCTAGTCTACCCGGGGCAAGAAAAAAAAAGTTTTTCCGATTTTCCTCAAATTTTCAGGAAAATTAGAAGAATATTTGACTAGATATTCCTGAAAATTTCAGCTTCCTAGGACCACCCTAACATGAGTTTTCCAGTTTTCCCTCTTGCCCCATCAGCCCAGGACTACCCGGGGCAGAAAAAAAAAAGTTTTTCCGATTTTCCTCAAATTTTCAGGAAAATTAGAAGAATATTTGACTAGATATTCCTGAAAATTTCAGCTTCCTAGGATCACTCTAACATGAGTTTTCCACAGTTTTCCCTAGTGCCCCGTCAGCCCTAGTCTACCCGGGGCAAGAAAAAAAAGTTTTTCCGATTTTCCTCAAATTTTCAGGAAAATTAGAAGAATATTTGACTAGATATTCCTGAAAATTTCAGCTTCCTAGGATCACTCTAACATGAGTTTTCCACAGTTTTCCCTCTTGCCCCATCAGCCCAGGACTACCCGGGGCAGAAAAAAAAAGTTTTTCCGATTTTCCTCAAATTTTCAGGAAAATTAGAAGAATATTTGACTAGATATTCCTGAAAATTTCAGCTTCCTAGGACCACCCTAACATGAGTTTTCCAGTTTTCCCTCTTGCCCCATCAGTAGTGATGTGCGATACTTATCGATATGAGTAAAGTATCGAATATTCTCTTTCGATACCGAGTACTTTTGGTATCGAATACTTAGTTTCGATATGAGTACTGGTATCGAGTACTTTTACTGGTATCGAAAAAAGTACTCAAATGCAAAGTATACAGACACCAAATGCTTAAAGCATTCGTTTTATTAGTTTTTATAGGGTTTTACTCGTAAATCTGAAAGAAAATATAAAATATTCGAATCGATCTTGTCGAATTTTATTGTTCGAATGACGGAAACCCTCCGGCCACCTCAGTGCTCCTCCATAGATTTAAATCTTTTTACTCTTTTACTCACTCATAAGTCATAATCACATCAATATGTGTTGAAAAGTACTTATTTTATTTGATTTGAGGCAGCTATGGTAAAAAGTACTCATATGATATGAGTACTTCAAAGTATCGAATATTTCATTCGAGTATATGAGTAGTATCGAATATTCCTTTCGATTCGAGTATCGAGTACTGGTATCGAATATTTCTCGGTATCGCACATCACTAGTCACACAACTCCTCCTGAATACAAATCGACAATTTTCCAATCGTTCCACAGAAAAACAATTTTTTTAGCGGATTTCCGTAGGAAAGTAGGCTATTGAGGTGGTCGTCACGGAGGCTCCCAGGCTAGAGGCTTATATATTCGTGATCAGGAAGCTCTGGGGATCACAAAAATATAGGATGTTCCTTTCATGTTTATATATATATATATATATATATATATATATATATATATATATATATATATATATATATATATATATATATTTATATATATATATATGTACATGTTCATCGCATAACTGGAGCAATTTTGGCATGAGGTTAATGAAACTATGTATTTAGGGCCTAAAAAAATTGAGAAGGAAACCTATTGAAAATGGCTTGAATCGAGCAAGCGGTTCTGGCACTTCGCTTAGGGCATAAAGGGCATTTTCGGGATTTTCTCGGAACCTGAAGGTTTGAGATGGTTGAAAATCGTGACGGGAAGGTCCTAGGGGCCGAGGATCATAGTTAATAGAAGTTCAAATCTCAAAATCGGTTCTGGGACTCTCCTGAGGGACTTAAATGGAATTTCGTCATTTTAGGAAATAAGAGCAGGAGATGGTCGAAATCGATTATAGGAGCTGCTCATGAACAGATAATTCACATTTGACAACAGATCAAGCCCGCATACGAAGAGGAAGTTACTTCTTAGGGCATTGATGAAATTAATTTTAGAATTTGAACTTTTGGCGGTGAAAATCACGTGGTTTTTAAATCAAATATACTGAGCCATAGGCTTTGAAAATTTTTCGCTGATTTCTAGAGGAATTAAAGCTACATATTGTGATCGGTGCGATGGAGGCTCCGGGCTCAGAGACCCATTTCATTATTTTACTGTGGCGGTGGGGGGGGGATAACCAGGACATCAAAGATAGGCTTAGGGAAGGCCTTTCCGGAGGAAATCCGCTGCTTCTCGAGGCTGCCTCGAGGCTTTTTTTTCTTGTGAACGATTTAAACATGGCAATTATATTTCGCACAATAGAGATCCTGTAGAAATAAATTAAGGTCGCCACTCCTACAACGCAAATATCTAGATAAATGTTCTTATTACCTCCTACGGTTTGGCCAATTTATGAAAGGCTCCTGTTTCGGGGATGTTGTGAAAAACAAATGAATTTTTTAGGTCAAGGATGCCGGCGACAAACAATGAATTCAAAACGGAATCCTCAATGGGAACTTTTCCAGTTGAAATTTCCAAATTAGCGTCTCCTCTGCAGGATGAAACAGAAACTTTCGCGGTCCCATGACCCATCGGATTTCAAACTTTCTTGATCATTATCCAAATAAGAGGATTGTAATTTTATACGGAATTCACACTTGATTCGTGAAAGTAGTTTTTTCCCCAGAATCCTGAACGATTTTAAAAGTTGTTTTAGCGACAAAAAAATCATAAATATTTAAAGTCATAGACTAACACTGTTTACATGCTGACCTTTATTTTATGCGTCTTGATTATGTAATTTAAATCATAATGAACATAATATGAAATATAACCTTCAATTTTTACTATCGGATTAAATGTAGAAAAAGGAGTTTTGTTTTAGACAGGCGATTGTGGTGGAAACGAAAGGGGGCGGTGTTCAAATAACCGTCAAGCTTATATCCGCTTTTTGACATAAATCGGTCAAAGGGTACGGCTAGGTTTTTTTTTCCTGAGACGAGAAGGAATACGTAAAACAAGTTTTACGACCACAACTGGGCCAAGACCCAAAAGATGGAATTTTTCATGTTTGAAATTGAGATCATTCGATCATTGAGAGAAAATAGCCATAAAATGTGCGAAAAATGACCCAAAAAAAGAAAATTTGGATTGATTTTTGACTTGAAGAAAATTGAATAAAATATCATCGAGAGTACTTTTACAAATATTTTGTCGCTGAGTGCACCTTGTAAGGTTCTAGCTTATTGTAAAAGGCTCTTCTTGCTTATCATAAAACCTAACCTATTCTACAAGAAAATGCTATTTTCGGAGATGTCTCAATTGGAAAATAGGGACAAACTCCATTCCACGGGCTATTTGTAACTTTGACAATGTATCCGGGAGTTCCTGCTTCCTTATGTGGGCGCTCTACTTCAAGACTGGTTTCTCGTCGTCAAGAAAGGTTAAATCCTCGCAAAAATTTGAGACTATGAATTTATAAAAGAGAATGAGAAGAAAAAATTCATTATGCACGTCCCCGCATAGGGCGTTCGAGATCAATTAAACCGATGATGAATTAAGCGCTAACCTTCAATAAACATAAATCAGGTTGAGAGATCGTGATTAAAATCCGAACTCGAGAATTGAATATGAGGTTGTTCAACTATAAAACGAACTGCAAAAATGAATATAGATGTCCAGTTTTTTGGCGAGAATTTTGAGACAAGTCATCCTTGGAGGTGATTCATTTCTGGCGACATTCTTCTTGTGGGGGGGAATAATTTTTTTTTGCACCCGCCGAGCAATTTGACCATTGAGCTTTTATACCTCATTAGGTATTTCCGGAGGTATTTTATTCATGTGAACCCTGACACTGGATGGGATCGTGAGAATGCTTCAAGTATGAGAAATAATTTCCTTTTTTTCCTCTTTAATTTTTTTAAAATGTTAAAAAAAGTAAAAAAATCTATTATTCTCGGGTTGGAATTCAAACCGCGAAAAATTCTTCCTATGCTGCATTTTGGAGATTTGGTGCGGAGGCTATCGTCGAGAAGCAATAACTTGATAAATATCACTCCTAGAATTTTTTAATTCTATCCATTAAATTTATCGTGCCATTTACCATGCGAATCCACAATAATAATGCCAGTATTAAAATTTTCGAATTATGGTTTCGAAAATGCAGCACTGACAGATTGATGGCTTTTGAGGTTTTCAGCCTTTTTGCCTACATTGATGCCCCGAAGTTTAGCATATTTTATTTAATTACTGGATTAGAGATTACTTTGTTCCCAACGCTCTAATTAAAAGCAGAAAACCCTATAATTTTCCAAAAAACATTTGATACCCTTCCTTGAGATCGCTTCTTTTTAATTGTTCAAATTAATTTTTTCAGATTAACCATGGATTTCAATGACCTATGATTAAATGTGGAGGTAAGCCGTCTTGTTTTATAAATCCAATTTGTCGGTGTCCTTTTTTTATGACATCTTTTCCGCTAAGGATGCTCTCGGTGTTAAAAGAACACGGTTCCATTCATCTCACAAACCGGTTGCTTTGAAAGTTATTAACCCCAGGCTCGTTGGTATTGCTCGCCTCTTCCTGCATTTATAAAAATAATTATAATAAAATAACAAAAAAAAAAAAAAATTCTTTCTAAGTCATTTTTTTCCTTCGTAAGCTCTAGAATCCTTCTAATCGCTTTTTATTTCGCAAAAGCCTAGAATTCCTTGCAAATTCTCTAGGAATTTGAACAAAAGCCTTTTTATCCCGCGAAGTAACGCTTGACAAAAGAATACATTAATCTTTGAATTTCCAGCATCCTACGCATTTTTCAAAAAATTGCATTTTTATGGTCCGGATTGACAATTTTTTTAGTGAAAAGCAAAAGGGTACGTGCTTCGGAGACGAAATTTTTTTAGTAGTCCAACTTATTTTTATGGAAGGGCGTTCTCCGCATAGTTAACTGCCTGTCCGTGATCTTCCTTCTGCAGTCCTGGATGTGGGAAGACAAATATAAGGAAGAAACTTCATTTTCTGTTTATGTTAATACGGACATTTTTCTCCGTACGTTTCCTTATTGGATCCGACAAAAATTGCATATAAAACTCGGTGTCGATTTTTATGGCGTATTGGCAACATTGGATTCGTAAAGGAAGCTAGGAATTTTTATGGATTTTAGAATTTTGAAAGAAAGAAGATGTTTTGTTATACACAACAAAAAGACACTCTTTGGGCAAATTTTAAATATTTTTTTGGCCCAAAAAGGCCTTTTTAGGCTTTACATTTTTCAGTTTTCTAGATGGATTTCACAGAGTGACCGCGAACACGGAAATCTGGGATATCATGGAATTTCGCTAGAAGGGAAACAGTAAGGAAAAACTGTGAAAATTGGGTTTTTTCTAGGGAGGTGTGTTGAGTGTCGCCAATTTTTTGGATGAAGTCAGACTTTTAATCCTTCTCTTATAGATAACAATCTTTCTAGCTAAAGAAATTTTAAATTAGCATTTAAATCCTTGGGACGGGTTTTTTGATGATGTTGAGATGAGTCCTGGTATTTTCTTCCCGAAGCCGGTCGGGTTTCGAGTACGTGCGTATCTCGGCTTCGATGTGGGGAAACGACCCGAGGCGGAACCGGGAGGGAATAATTACGGGGATCCGACCACCCTCTAATCACTTTTTAAATTTCTCTATTTAAATCGCTTCTTGAATTTCTCGTCCTTTCGGACTGAAGAAGCCGTTAGACCGAAGCGGGTGAAGGTCGAAAGAACCCGTCGTCGTCATTTTTCAAAAAGCGGAAGAAACGACAACGAATTTGCGAACTCAAACCAGTCTAATTAGACCCGCTAAACGGTTGGGTCACGAAGGTTAGTAGGTCATCAGTTAAGGCGTTATGTCCGCACCCACGGCCTTAAACGCTTATCCTTTTTCCTGTTCTTTTTGCCATTTCTAGTCGAACTTAAAACTATTTTGCTATAAGTAAATTGATATAGTGTGAGTAATGTATGCGTTATCCCTGATCGGATTTCGTCCTGGGAATAGAAGCTTTTGAATTTTATTCGCTTTAAAATATTTTTCACGTTTAAGGTAAACTTCAATTTTCGCCTTCCACTCATCAAATCGATGACTCGTAAATTTAAAAGAGCGATGACGAAGTTGAAATTCGAACTGGAATTCAGACGGAATGACAAGTTTTTTCCTTAATTTTACGACCCCGTTTCGACACTCGACCGCCTCCAGAAAACCTCGTGAATTACATAAAATGAGATCTAAATGATTTATTTATTTTTTTCGCCCGGATATCTGGGACCCCCGAGGATCTTTTTTCGAAGCGTTTAACCTTTCAACCTTTTCCGAATCGCCGCCGGGTAATGGCTCAAAATATGGCAATGAATTTAATAATAGGTCACGAGGATTGTTCCATATTCCATTGCCTTTTGATGATGATTTGGGCCTGAGAATTTTCTTCGCCGTGTTAAATTGCGTAATTTACGTTTACGAAAGTGCTTTTTGGCCTTTTTTTTTTTGACGAGAAAGACCCTCTTTTGGGCAAATTTTGATTATTTTTCGACTCGGAGGAGTCCTGTAAGGATTTTTTTCACGTCGAAAACTACTGAAAATGTACTTGACTCCTCAAAAACGTCAAAATCTTCTGTTTTGTTGAAAAAGTTACAAGATCAACAAGAAGGGTTTTTAGGGTTGAAAAAACATGGTTTTGATAAAAATATCCGTATTGTGTTTACTACCTTCCAAAAGAGAAAAGTCATGTTTGTATACTTCGTGGACAATATTAAGGATTTATTTTAAATAGTTGGCAAAAACATTTATTATCAGTTCAAGAAAAGGAGGACAAAAGGCGTTCGTGATTTTTAAATTAAGGTAAGAAAATTTTTGACTAATTTCAGTTCGATGGGATGGAAAGAAGCAAAATTATGAAATATTAAGATGGAAATTGTTTTGCTTTTTAGAACAAATGGAGCGTAAAGATAATGAAAAGGAGAAGTCACAGAAAGAAGAGAGTGGATCACTTTCGCCGACGAAACCGCGACGTTATTCGCTTCCGCCGTTTACAGCATCAAAGCCTCACAAAAACCCTTTGCCCCAAGATGCAGGAAGCACGAAAAAGCTGAAGCCTCTATTCGCGACGAAAGAGGCCCAGACTCACATTTCCGTCAGGAATGATAAAGTCATCAAAAAGATGAGTCCTCAGAAACTGATAACTTCCGCGTCTTTAGAATGGAGGGCGAATACCGAAGTTCGTTATACGTTCAGCGGCGGGGTTTCGGAACCTCTAGAGTCGGAACGGTACCGTCCACACGCCCCCATACCGATCCCGACGCAGCTCGCCATCAAACCGACCCCTCTCCGCTTCCGACGACCGACATCCGCCGAACCGTTTTCTCCTCCCGAACTCTCCAACATCGACGAAGAGCCCGATTCCGTCGACGAAGACTCCTTGAACCAACTATTCGGCACCTGGAACTGGAAATTCCTAAAAATGGACAGAGAATCAATGCTCGAAACTACTCTATCAAGTCTTCCTGATGCCTTAAGTAACATGACGATGGAAGAAATCCGCTTCAACCCGTTCGCCAACAAGCCAGAAACCAACGAGCATCCATGCTGCATCGAAATCAAAGACAAAAACGTCATCGTTCGATGTATCGAAAGCGCAATTCAAACACTTTCGCACGCCTTAGACCAAGCGAGGAACCCCGGACCATACGAAAGACCCGATGACGGATCCTCAGTCATGCTCATCTTCAAAGACGGCATGAGGTCTTTCTTAGCCGAACCCAAAGCAAACGTAAAAGACATCTCCGACCTATGCCCCATCATCTACCTCGCCCAAAAAGCTGAAAAGAAAAAACGCGAAATTTTCTCCTCTTTAGGACAAAACCTCGATCTCGATTTTCAACTCGCATTCCTACCAAAGAATAAAGAACCTTCAGATAAATGACAAATCCAAAAAAATTTATTGACCCTGCATAATATTGTTGAGATTTTTTTTAAATATTTTTTATACACATCAATATAGCAACTTTTAATAAAACGTAATCAATGATAAATTTTTTTTAACCTCTTCATCAATGTCTCGAATTTTATCAAAGAACAACCTTCAGTCTTAATTAGCTCAATGACTTAATTAGGCGGAAAAAAAGTAAACTGGAGCGTAGGTCGTAACTAGAAGATCCGATATCTCCATGTCTTTGAACTGTAAAAACGCTCCGTTTTTATTTCGCCGTAAAAAAACTACTGAGACATTTTGTTTGCTTTTCTCCTTCCAAACCTTTATTTTTTATTAAATAAGTTGTAGGTTTTATTAAATTGTCCGATCAAGTTTTGATTCAAGGGCGACATTGATTAATGCTAATCCGATGATTAAGAGGCAATTTTTCATTTAATAGCCTGACGTAAGTTTCCGCCCGAAAAATCTTAAGACGAGTGCCTTCTGGTTTGCGAAATAGCGGGAATCCGGCGACCGTGGACGGTGGGATTTTGACGAAAGTAGAAAATGCAAGGAAAATATGACTTTTTTTTTTGTGTAATCATAGCCCTGGAAATTCCTTCATTTTGTTATTTCCCAGGACGTTGGTCATGTCGGACAATCAAATAATTGAAATCCTTGAAAAAAAAAAAAAAAACGTGAAAAAAACGTGAAAAAAACGAAAAACAAACTCTTTATGAAAGTTTTTCTTTTGTAGGTTTTAGGCCGAGATAAGTGAGGCCCGTCCTAGGTTAATATTGTCTCTTTTCAACGAAAAGGACCATTTTTAAGCAGAAATTAAGCCATTTTTGAATAGAGGAGACCCTTTTAAGGCTGATTTTGTACCTTTTAAACTATAAAGACCCTCATTAGGCAATATTGAACTTTATTTTGTTTATTAGGCACACTTTTTCTTCATTAGGCAAGTTTTAGACCCATATTGAACTTTTTTTGAAGATGCGTGACCCGGATTAGGCTAATGAGACCCATTTTTGAAAAGGAGCCCTAATTTCAGGCTGATTTTGTCCATTTTCTGCCGCAAAAACCCTACGAAGTCCTCAAAAGATTCAAATTGATTAATGAACAAAAAAAATTAAAAATATAATTTGAAAGGGGGAGCTGAGTCATTCAATCTATTGTGAAGAATTAATAATTTGTCATAGGTGATATTGATGTCCGCTTTCGACCCATGTCTCCGGTAACCTTAATTCCCTTTTCAACCACTTGGCTCTCACTAAAATTTAAACAGCCTTCAAGAATAAATTGAAAAATCTTGTAGTTTTTTTTTTTTTTTTTTCTTCTAGATTTCCGTTTTCTATAAAAGAGAAAAGAAATATTTCATCGGACCAATTATAACGAGAATAAAGACATTTCAAGTTCGACAAATTGGGCCCGCTTGTTTGAAACGTGAAAAAAAAAGTTAAAATTTTCAGAAGACGAGTTACACCCACTTAGGCCAGTTGGACGAGTTTTAGCCATTTTTTAAAAAAAGTTATCATGGGTGGGATTAACTCGACTACATTATTTTCAATAATTTTAAAATTGAAATGCCAACGGTTTTCTAAAATTATTTTGTATTTTTATCTTTCGTTTTCAGAAGAAATGACGAGGATGGGGTCAGCTTCCCATATTGGAGAAGTGAGAAGATATAACAAAGGAATAAGGTAATAATGATTTCAAATTGATGTAATCAATATACTAATTTTTCCATTAATTTCAGAGCGTCTAAAAAAAGTATTTTGTACTCCGATTATTACGACGAAGATTCAAAAAAGGACAACAATTTAGCGAATCAACGCTCAATATCGTTGGTAAGTGGAAAAAAAAAATAATTGCAAAATATAAGTTAGTGATTAGGAGAAAGGAATTTTTTTAAATTTGCGAAGGAGCAAAAGTTTTGATTCCGGCCAGGATCGAACTGGCGACCTTCTGCGTGTAAAGCAGATGTGATAACCACTACACCACGGAACCGGTTGAAGCATGTCGAGTGAGAACGGGCTCTTGGAACCCATTTTGCCCCGATAATACTATACATATCTCACATCAAATAATCTAGAATTTAAAACATCTACCTAAAAATAAGGGAATTCCTTTTCCCTTTGACATTGTTTTCGTAGTATGAAAAGGGGTCAAGGTTCTTATTTTACGTATGGTTTCAGAATCCCCTTTCCTCACACTCCCTGGTGATTTGTGGGGAAACTACAGGACCATGGCCTGCAATTTTTTGCAGTTTTCTTTCTGGTGGCTTATCTGTTATAAACTAAAGACCGCGAATTTTCACATAAAGCTTTTGAAACCTCTATTTCTCCTCGGTTATTTGCAACCAATATTTCGTTCCGTTTAAAATATTTAAGAAGGCATTTTCTTTTTTGGTTTTTTTTTGGTCCGTGGAGGACGAAAGGATCGACTCGAAGTGTATAATTTCGGTGAACCGCCTTTTGGAAATGCCCCCGTGTATTAATTATTGTCAAGACTCATCAGTTCCTTCTCTCTTTTTTTCCTCGACCCAGACTTCAAATTATACGCCTCTGAGAATTTTTTTCCTAACCATTCTTTAAAACAACCTTGAGGGAATCATCCAAACCCTCATTCACTCGTTACGGAATGTTTACGTCCGGTTACATTTTGAAGAAACTCCAAAAATTGGAGAATCAGTGTCGCCAGTTCAAAAAGCCCTTTTGGCAGTCAATTTCCATACAGCACTCATCAAAAACTGCCTCCTCTATGTCTAGAAATCATTCTATGGACAAAAAATAGCACTTGTCGTCTTTAATAAATTGTACAAGAAGACTTAAACAATTTTAAAGGCGATAATCGTCCATTAATATCTGTTTCCTTCTTCGCACGTCCGTCCTTCACAATGCCATAACCGGACAGACTAATTAATAACGTTCAGGACAGCAATTAGACTGGAATTCAACATGACAAATCACTCCCTTTTTTATACCCCTCCAGATTTCATCAAATAATTTCTTCTTTATCTTCGAAAGTCCTTTCTTTTTCAATATTCCAAATTACACTCGAGAGTCGACTTCCGACTACGAAAAATATTAGAAAGTAAATTTTCAATTGTCATTCTCCAAAATGTAATTCTCATAAAAATTTATAATTAATATTGATAACATTGTTTCTCTGTTAATTAATAGTAATAATTGTTTTTATATATGAAAGTGACAATGTACCATCTTTTTCCCACGCCCCTCCTTCATTTTTTTTTTCTTTTTAACTTTTTTTTTAGTAATTAATAACTTCAGGTCCTAAACTTTCACACTAACCCCACTTTTACGTTGATTTTTGAATTATTAGTCAGTATCATGTTGTTTTTGCAAGTATCAACATTGGTCACGATGAAGGAGAGGGTTTTTTAAGGTAAAATTTTGATTTTTCTTAATGTTGAATCTCATGATATGGATTTGTGGAGATATTTTT
>JAGWEN010001642.1:0-20291 GCA_018703685.1 Orius laevigatus
CCTGTCCCCTGTCACCAGGCGGACACCAGTAGTCAAAACCCGTCTGTTGTCACACGTGACCAGTAGGCTAGGGCTGTGTCACACTGTGTGGACACCAGTAGTGGCAATACAGTTTTGCACACGTGACACAAGCAGGGCTATGGCTGTGTCACACGTGACACAAGCAGGGCTATGGCTGTGTCACACGTGACACAAGCAGGGCTATGGCTGTGTCACACGTGACACAAGTAGGAAAAGGGCTGTGTCACAGGTGACGCCAGTAGGGAAAGGTCTGTGTCACAGGTGACACAAGTAGGGAAAGGGCTGTGTCACAGGTGACGCCAGTAGGGGAAAGGGCTCGTGTCACAGGTGACGCCGTAGGGGAAAAAGCGGCTGTGTCACAGTGGTGACACAAGTAGGGCAAGCGCTCTAAAGTCACAGCGTGACACAGCTAGGGAAAGGGCTGTGTCACAGGCGACACAGGAGGGCAAAGACTGTGTCACCCGTCGGGTAAAGACCGTGTCGCGCGTGTGACACAAAACAGGCGTTAAAACCCCTTAAACAACCCCACCAACACCCATAAAGACAGTGTCCGTGTTGACACAAGGCAGGGTCAAAGACAGTGTCACGTGTGTGACCAAGCCGGGTGTCAAAGACAGTGGCAGCGTGTGACACAAGCGGTGGGCAAAGACCGTGTCGTCGCGTGTGACACAAGCGAGGGCACAAGATACAGTGTCGCGTGTGACACAATGCAGGGTAAAGACCGTGTCACGTGTGGCACTAATAGGGCTTCGCCTACGTGTGGCACTAATAGGGCTCGCTACGTGTGACACTAGTAGGGACTGCTGTCTGACACTAGTAGGACTAATACGGGGTGTGACTAGTAGGTAACGTCTATGTGTCACATGTAAGGTGGGTATTCAACTAGTAGAATCGTCACAGGTGACACTAATAGTGTAAAGTCCACCTGTACGTCACATATGACACTTAAAGAAATTTAGAAGTGTGACACTTGTCACAAACATCTCGACGTGTCACATGTGACACTAATGCCTAGAAAACAGTTTTACGTCACAAAATGTCACACGATAAACGCCAGCCCCGAATCACATCGCCACTTACCTTAATTTTTAATAAAACGAAATAAAGGACTAAATTACTATGGATTTAGCTACATTAATAGCATCAAATATTTTGACAGGCGTAAAAAATATAAAAATAACAAGGAACGTCAAGAAAAACAACAGCTGACTTCCCCCCACAGATTATACTTATATACTGATACAGATCTCCAAGTGGCCGGCACGAAAACGAACAGAGAAAAAGGTTCCGGGCTTCATCGCTAGTGGAACACTAACACGAGGCACGAGCACACACACAGGCGCACGACCACACACACTAAAAGCGTTCCCCTTCTTTTCCGATTTCCAGTATTTCCACTCTACAATGAATCTTGCTCCCTTATTTCAAATTTTTTTTTAAAAATTTATATATTAATTTATAAAAATTTACACAGCGGCTTTCGTAGGTGAAGATGACTATTGCTGAGCTTCATTAATAAACCTTTAATTAAATAATTAATTCGATAAAGGATAGTGGCTAGGAGATTTCCAGGAGCAATATTAATGACAGAATTGAATCCCTCGAGTTAGTACGGGTCGCACCTATAAAAGCCGCAACAGCTCCTCCAAAATAGCACATACCTAGCGATTTCGGCCCAAAAGAAAAAGTCCTTGTAAAAGGCTCTACTTTTCATCTCTAAAATAGAGGCTTTTAGGGCAAAATTTTTTTTCAAAATTTTTTTTTCGCAAGAAATAAAAAAATTTAAATAATTCAATTGATTTCTGAACGAAAAGTAATTCAAGAGAAGTCACTTCATCGGTTAAATATTAAGCGGGATTCATGGAAGGGATGGAGGGGGGCTCCTCAACAGTGGTCAAGTTCCCGCCTCTTGAAGCTACCAGCGCGCTGGGTGCTGAACTCCTGCGTAAGATGAAACTTTTCCTTTTCATTGAGTCGGGGGGCCCTGCTTCCCCCCACCACAGCCTTGACGTTCGCATGTCTGCCAACAGTTTTCACATATGAATAACTATGAATAAAGCTTACTATGAATATTTTTAAAACTTATCTCGTATTAATATGAATATTTTCCTATAATGCATCGCTTGAGTAAACCATCATGCGAAAACGGCCAAAAAGAGAAATTTTGCGATTCCGATCTTAAGTTGGCCACACTGTTATAACATCCACGTCTTGTCTTTTGATAACTTAATGACAGACTTTTAAGCTTTTTTCTTCAATTTTAACGATTTTATTACAGTTTTTGATATGGTAAGTAAAATAAAAGTAATATTTAGTAAATTAATAAATAAAATAAATTTTATATGGGTTTGGGTTATTTTTGTTTTTGTACATTCCCGAATCCCGGCATGTAAACTGGGTAGTGTTTATTTAAAAAGTGTCACATGTGACACCACCCCTTTCATGCCTTGTGTCGCATGTGACACGAATCTTGACCTACTCGTTGTTGTGATAGTGTCACATGTGACACTTTACGTTAATTTCATTTATATCGATTGTGACACTATCTTGTTTGGTGTCACTTGTGACCATTGTTCAGTGTCGCGTGCGACACACATTAATGTCCTAATCACATGTGATACCATTAGGTACAGTATTTTGGTCAGTATCAACTGTGACACCACCCTTTTTTTGCCTTGTGTCGCATGTGACACGAATCTTGACCTACTCGTTGTTGTGATCGTGTCACGTGTGACACTTTACGTTATTTTCATTTATATCGATTGTGACACTATCTTGTTTGGTGTCACTTGTGACCATCTAGTGTCGCGTGTGACACAAATTAATGTCCTAATCACATGTGACACCAGTAGGTACAGTATTTTGGTTAGTATCAACTGTGACACCACCCTTTTCTAGTTTATTTAGTGTCAACAAGACAGTAAAAATCGGTAAAAACGATACTGAAAAACGGCACTGACGATTCACAATGAAAAAGACAGTGTCACAATACAGACAGTGTCACAATACAAGACAGTGTCACAACAAATATCTTATCTTTAGTCTCACAAATATATTATCTTCAATGTCACAAATATCTTTAGTGTCACTATTATCTTATCTTAAGTGTCACAAATAGCTATAGTGTCACAAATATCTTTAGTGTCACAAATTATCTTTTATCTATAGTGTCACCATTCTCTTATCTATGGTGAGACAAACCTCTTCTCTTTAGTGTCACAATTGGCACAAGTCTGTTATCTTTAGTGTCAAAATCACTTAGCTTTGGTGTTCTAAATCTCTTATCTTTAATGTCACAAGTGAGGCAAACCTTTTATCTTTAGTGTCACAATCGAATCAAACCTCTTATCTTTAGTGTCACAATTGAATCAAACCTCTTATATTTAGTGTCACGATTGAATCAAACCTCTTATCTTTGGTGTCACAAGTGACACAAATCTCTTATCTTTAGTTTCACAACTCTCTGATTATTAGTGTCACAAATCACTTATCTTTAGTGTCACAAATCACTTATCTTTTGTGTCACAACTCTCTTATTCTTAGTGTCCAAATCACTTATCTTTGGTGTCACAATTGACTCAAACCTCTTATCTTTGGTGTCACAAGTGACACAAATCTCTTATCTTTAGATTCACAACTCTCTGATTTTTAGTGTCACAAATCACTTATCTTTAGTGTCACAAATCACTATCTTTAGTGTCACAAATCACTTATCTTTGGTGTCACAATTGACTCAAACCTCTTATCTTTGGTGTCACAAGTGACACAAATCTCTTATCTTTAGTTTCACAACTCTCTGATTTTTAGTGTCACAAATCACTTATCTTTAGTGTCACAAATAACTATCTTTAGTGTCACAAATCACTTATCTTTGGTGTCACAATTGACTCAAACCTCTTATCTTTGGTGTCACTAAATCCTTATCTTTGGTGTCCTAAGTGACACAAATCTCTTATCTTTAGTGTCACAATTGACTCAAACCAAGAAGATTTGGTCTCACAAACTCCTTATCTTTAGTGTCACAAACTTTGGTTTCACAAGTAACACAAATCACTTATCTTTAGTGTCACAACTCTCTTATTCTTACTGTCACAAATGACTTATTTTTAGTGTCACAAATCATTTGTCTTTAGTGTCCAAATCACTTATCTTTGGTGTCACAATGGAATCAAACCTCTTATCTTTGGTGTCACGAGTGACACAAATCTCTTATCTTTAGTTTCACAACTCTCTGATTTTTAGTGTCACAAATCATTTGTCTTTAGTGTCCAAATCACTTATCTTTGGTGTCACAATTGATTCAAACCTCTTATCTTTGGTGTCACTAAATCCTTATCTTTGGTGTCACAATTGACTCAAACCACTTATCTTTAGTGTCACAATGGACTCAAACCAAGAAGATTTGGTCTCACAAACTCCTTATCTTTAGTGTCACAAACTCCTTATCTTTGGTGTCACAAGTAGCAGAAATTTCTTATCTTTAGTTTCACAACTCTCTTATTTTTAGTGTCACAAATCACTTATCTTTAGTGTCACAATTGACTCAAACCAAGAAGATTTGGTCTCACAAACTCCTTATCTTTAGTGTCACAAACTCCTTATCTTTGGTGTCACAAGTAACACAAATCTCTTATCTTTAGTTTCACAACTCTCTTATTTTTAGTGTCACAAATCACTTATCTTTAGTGTCACAATTGACTCAAACCAAGAATATTTGGTCTCACAAACTCCTTATCTTTAGTGTCACAAACCTTTTTAGTGTCACAATGGATAGAAACCTCTTATCTTTAGAGTCACTTGTGGAATACAATGCCCATTATCCTTTTTTGTCTCTTGTGACACCACCCTTTTGTATTTAGTGTTACTCGTGAGACATTAATATGGCATTTTTAGTGTGTCACAGTGTAAAGCGACAATGTCTGAAAGATTTCTTTCTTTTTCTTTGCAGCCGCTAAGGTTGGACATAAAGCGGAAATTGTCCGCTCGTTCTGAGCGTGTGAAATCGGTCGACCTCCATCCTACGGAGCCATGGATGTTGGCTTCTCTCTACAGCGGGAACGTCCACATTTGGAACCACCAGACGCAGACGATGGTGAAGACATTCGAAGTGTGCGACGTCCCCGTCCGAGCGGCGGTTTTCGTCCCGCGGAAAAATTGGGTCGTCACCGGCTCTGATGACATGAACGTACGAGTCTTCAACTACAATACGCTGGAAAGGATGCATTCATTTGAGGCTCATTCGGACTACGTGAGGTCTATCGTCGTCCACCCTTTTCAGCCTTACATCCTCACCTGCAGCGGTAAGTCATAAATCATGTCAAGGGCCATCTATTTCCCCCCTTGTTGTTCTACCAGATGATAGCACCCCAAGAAAAGGTTGAAAATCTTGCCTTAAAAGGGTCTTTTCTTGTAAAAAAGGGTCAAAATCTATTTTAAAAGAGTTTTATTACCAAAAAAGGTTCAAAATAAAAATAAAATGGGCATTTTCTTGTCCAAAAGGGTCAAAATCTGGCACGTAATGGCCTCTTTAGTCGAAAAAAGATCGGAATTTGTCTGAAAGGGGTCTTTTCTTGTCACGAAAGGTCTAAATCTGTCTAAAACGTGTCTTTCCTTGTCAGAAAGGGTCAAAATCTTACTAAAAAGGGTATTTTTTAGTATAGAAGGGTCAAAACTCGTCTGAAAATGGTCTTTTCTCTTCAAAAAGGGTTCAAAATCGGTCTAAAAAGGGTCTTCTTTGTTAAGGGTCCCTTCTTATTGAAAAATGTTCAAAATCTTGCTTCAAAGGGTCTTTCCTTGTCAAAACCCGTCTGAAAATGGTCTTTTCTGGTCAAAAAGGGTCAAAATCAGACTTAAAAGGGCCCTTTCTTACTGAAAAAGGTTCAAAATCATGCTTTAAAGGGTCTTTTCTTGTCAAAACCCGTCTGGAAACGGTCTTTTCTGGTCAAAAAGGGTCAAAATCAGACTTAAAAGGGTCCTTTCTTACTGAAAAAGGTTCAAAATCATGCTTTAAAGGGTCTTTTCTTGTCAAAACAAGTCTGGAAACGTCTTTTCTGGTCAAAAAAGGGTCAAAATCAGACTGAAAAGAGTCTTTTCTTATTGGAAAAGCTTCAAAATCATGCTTTAAAGGGTCCTTTCTTGTCGAAACCCGTCTGAAAAGGGTCTTTCCCGGTCAAAAAGGGTCAATATCAGACTAAAAATGGTCTCTTCTTACCCCAAAGGGTTTAAAATCTGGCTAGAAAGGGTCTTTTCTTGTCTAAAATGGTCAAAATCGGGCTGAAATAGGTCTTTTCTTGTCATAAAGGGTCAGTATCTGATTAAAAAGGGTCTCTTCTTACCCCAAAAGGTTTAAAATATGGCTAGAAAGGGTCTTTTCTTGTCTAAAATGGTCAAAATCGGGCTGAAATAGGTCTTTTCTTGTCTAAAAAGGGTCAATATCTGACTAAAAAGAGTCCTTTTTTTTATTGAAAAAGCTTCAAAATCATGCTTTAAATGGTCTTTTCTAGTCAAAACCCGTCTGGAAACGGTCTTTTCTGGTCAAAAAGGGTCAAAATCAGACTTAAAAGGGTCCCATCTTACTGTAAAAGGTTCAAAATCATACTTTAAAGGGCCTTCTCTAGTCAAAACCCGTCTGAAAAGGGTCAAAATCATACTTAAAAGGGTCTTTTCTTATCGAAAAAGGTTCAAAATCACGCCCCAAAGGGTCTTTTCTTGTCTTAAACCGTCTGAAAAGGGTCTTTCCCGGTCAAAAAGGGTCAAAATCAGACTATAAAGGGTCCCTTCGTATAGAAAAAGGTTCAAATCATGCTCTAAAGGGTCTTTTCTGGTCAAAATGGGTCAAAATCATGCTTGAAAGGGTCCTTTCTTGTCAAAATCAGACTATAAAGGGCCTCTTCTTATCGATAAAAGTTCAAATCATGCTCAAAAGGGTCAAAATCATGCTAAAAAGGGTCAAAATCTGTCCTAAAACGCACACAAAGACAGCTCCTTAAACTTGTTCAAACTTCGATTTCAGACGACATGCTCATAAAACTGTGGAACTGGGAGAAATCGTGGATATGCCAGCAGGTTTTCGAAGGTCACACCCACTACGTCATGCAGATCGTCATCAACCCTAAGGACAACAACACCTTCGCCTCCGCATCCTTAGACCGGACGGTCAAAGTCTGGCAACTCGGCTCCGCGGCGGCCAACTTCACTCTCGAAGGGCACGAGAAAGGCGTCAACTGCGTCGATTACTACCACGGCGGCGACAAACCGTACTTGATTTCCGGCGCGGACGACCATTATGTCAAAATATGGGATTACCAGAACAAAACTTGCGTGCAGACGTTGGAAGGACACGAGCAGAACATCACCGCCGTCTGTTTCCACACTGAACTACCGATAGTCATCACCGGCTCTGAAGACGGAACCGTCCGACTTTGGCATTCATCGACCTACAGGCTGGAATCAAGCTTAAACTACGGCTTAGAACGCGTCTGGACCATAAGATGCCTCAAAGGATCCAACAACGTCGCCTTAGGATACGACGAAGGCTCCATAATCGTCAAAATAGGCCGAGAAGAGCCCGCCATCTCCATGGACGTCAACGGCGAAAAGATAGTTTGGGCGCGGCATTCCGAAATGCAGCAAGTTAACCTCAAATCTTTGGGAAACGAGAACGAAATAAAAGACGGCGAAAAGCTCCCGGTGGCCGCCAAAGATATGGGACCGTGCGAAATCTTCCCACAAAGCATAGCTCACAACCCGAACGGACGTTTTGTCGTCGTATGTGGTGATGGAGAATATATCATCTATACTGCGATGGCTCTTCGGAATAAAAGTTTTGGAACTGCGCAGGAATTCGTCTGGGGGAACGAATCTTCCGATTATGCCGTCAGGAATGGCACGACGGCTGTCAAGCTTTTCCGTCAGTTTAAAGAAAGGACGAGCTTTAAGCCGGAGTTCGGCGCAGAAGGGATATTCGGAGGTCAACTTTTGGGCGTGAAAACTGTCTCCGGTTTGGCACTCTATGACTGGGAAACGTTGACTCTGATACGACGAATCGACATACAAGCGAAAGCGTTATATTGGTCGGAAGCCGGACATTTGCTTGCCATTGTTGCCGACGAAAGTTATTATCTTCTCCGCTACGATTCGTCTTCTGTGGCCGGCGTCGCGGGACCTGATGGCTTCGAAAATGCGTTCGAGTTGCTTAAAGAAGTCAATGAATCGGTCAAGACTGGACTTTGGGTCGGAGATTGTTTTATTTATACGAACGGCGTGAATAGGATCAATTATTACGTCGGAGGGGAGATAGTGACTGTGGGACATTTGGATACGACGATGTATCTTCTGGGATACGTCGCAAGGCAGAATCTTCTCTATTTGTCCGACAAACACCACAACATTGTCTGCTACACGTGAGTAAAGTGTGACATTTTTTATGGGTGTCACGTGTGACATTTTTATGGGTGTCACGTGTGACACATTTTTTTTGTTAAATTTGACACGCATTTTTATCAGCGTCACGTGTGACACATTGTGTTGCATGTTGTGTTACGTGTGGCACACATTTAAGCAGCGTGACACATTTTTCGTTTCATTTTATACACATTTTTTATGGGTGTCACGTGTGACACATTTTTTGTTTCATTTTATACACCTTTTTTTATGGGTGTCACGTGTGACACATTTTTGTTTCATTTTATACACGTTTTTTATGGGTGTCCCGTGTGACACATTGCTTTGCATGTTGTGTTACGTGTGGCACACATTTTACCAGTGTTACACATTTTTTGTTTCATTTTATACACATTTTTATCAGTGTCACGTGTGACACATTGTGTTGCATGTTGTGTTACGTGTGGCACACATTTTAGCAGCGTGACACATCTTTTGTTTCATTTTATACACATTTTTTATGGGTTTCACGTGTGACACATTTTTTTGTTACATTTCACACGCATTTTTATCAGCGTCACGTGTGACACTGTGTTGCATGTTGTGTTACGTGTGGCACACATTTTAGCAGCGTGACACATCTTTTGTTTCATTTTATACACATTTTTTATGGGTGTCACGTGTGACACATTTTTTTGTTACATTTGACACCCATTTTTATCAGCGTCACGTGTGACACATTGTGTTGCATGTTGTGTTACGTGTGGCACACATTTTAGCAGCGTGACACATTTTTTGTTACATTTGATACACATTTTTTATGGGCTTCACGTGTGACACATTTTTTTTGTTACATTTGACACGCATTTTTATCAGCGTCACGTGTGACACATTGTGTTGCATGTTGTGTTACGTGTGGCACACATTTTACTAGTGTGACACACATTCTACCAGTGTGACACACATTTTACCAGTGTGACACACATTTTACCAGTGTGACACATTTTTTGTTTCATTTGATACACATTTATATGGGTTTCACGTGTGACACATTTTTTTGTTACATTTCACGCGCATTTTTATCAGCGTCACGTGTGACACATTGTGTTGCATGTTGTTTTATGTGTGGCACACATTTTAGCAGCTTGACACATTTTTCGTTTCATTTTATACACATTTTTTTATGGGTGTCACGTGTGACACATTTTTGTTTCATCTTATACACGTTTTTTTATGGGTGTCCCGTGTGACACATTGCTTTGCATGTTGTGTTACGTGTGGCACACATTTTACCAGTGTTACACATTTTTTGTTACACTTTATACACATTTTTATCAGTGTCACGTGTGACACATTGTGTTGCATGTTGTTTTATGTATCAGCGCCACGTGTGACACATTCTGATACATGTGACACATTTATAACCTGTGATACATCTTGATCTACAGGGTGTGCCTTCTTTCCCAGGCTTTTGACCTGACGGAAAAAAGTACCCAAGTAAACCCCCCTTAATTTTGAGTGAGGAATCCATTCTGATCGATAAATTTTGAATCTGATAAAAAGGGTGCTCAAAAACGACCCTAACTTCGTTATTTTACATGCAAACCCTATGTTTTGACGATGGAAATCGATTCTACACTTGATTTCCAGTAAGTTTTACTTAGAACATTTTTTTGATAGGACCAAACGTTCTCGAGTTGCGAATTGCTGCTCTTGTTAAGTGGTACTTTACTCCAGAACGTTTGGTCCTATCAAAAAAGTGTTCTAAATAAAATTTACTGGAAATCAACCGTAGAATCGAATTTCATCGTCAAAACATAGGGTTTGCATGTAAAATAACGAAGTTGGGTTCGTTCCTGAGCACCCTGTATGCCGCATCCAAAAATTACTGACGCCAATGGATTCCTCACTCAAAATTAAGTGGGGTTTACTTAGATCATTTTTTTCGTGGGGTCAATATTCTGGCAGATAATCGACGTAATTCTTTTTTAGGCTTTTACTATCAGTTTTGGAATACCAGACTGCAGTGATGAGAAGCGACTTTGAAACCGCAGATCGTGTTTTGCCTACGATTCCCATCCAGCATCGCTCCCGTGTAGCTCATTTTCTTGAAAAACAAGTAAGAAAACGTTCTAAAAAGCTATCAGTTTCACATTATTTTTGTTCAGGGCTTTAAAAAGCAAGCGTTGGCAGTTTCGACAGATCCGGAGCATAAATTCGAGCTCGCTTTGCAGCTCGGAGACCTTGATGTGGTCGTCAATTTGGCCCGGGAGATCAACAGCAAGACGAAATGGGCTCAAGTGGCCGAATTGGCGACTTCCCAGGCGAAACTCGGCGTCGCCCAGATGTGTCTCCACCAGGCGCAGCATTACGGAGGACTTCTTCTCCTTTCTACGTCCGCCTCCAACCTAGAAATGATGGAAAAGTTGGCCTCCGGGTCAAGAAACGACGGCAAAAACAATGTCTCTTTTCTTTCCTATTTCTTAATGGGCGACCTCGAAAAATGCCTTGAGATACTAATAGAGACCAACAGGATACCAGAAGCTGCATTTTTTGCCAGAACTTATATGCCGAGTCAAGTGCCGCGGGTGGTCGAATTGTGGCGTTCTTTGTCCAAAGATAAGACAGGTCAGAGCTTAGCAGGGCCAGATCAGTATCCCAACCTATTCCCCGAATGGGCGGACGCTTTAAAAACCGAGCAGTATTTGAAGCAAAGAAGAAAGTTGATAGCAGCCGGCGATTATGGACGAACGAAGCCGAATAGCGAACGTCAGCCTGTGGAAGAGATGAAAGCTGCGGAAGCTGCTGGAACTTTTGTCTTTGAAGGTTCCCAAGAAGAAGTCAAGATTCATTTGGCGGTTTGCCCTCCGAAGCCGCAGATCGCTGGGAATGTGACACCGCCGAGTAAGCAGGTGTATCATGATGCCGAAGATGATGACCTTGAATTGGAAATCGCCGGCATGAACCTTGACGATATCGATCCTAACGTATGTATCTTTTAGTGTGACAAGTGAGGAAACGAATGGCGTTGTCACATGTGACACTAAAGGGCCCAGTGTCACATTCTTAGTGACCTCATTCTAATTTTATGGTTTAGGACACCACCTGCTCTTCATTTTAGCGGATTTTTTTTTTTTGGTTTAGTGTCAATGTGACACCACCCATTACTTCATGTGACACCAGCCTTTAAACTCTCATATTTGTCTCAATTTAGTGTCACCTGTGACATTCAAGTGAGATAAGGAAGATGGTGATATTACGGAAATGATAACGGCGGTGTCACGTGTGACACTAAAGGGCAATAAAAGGATGATGTCACATGAAAAAATTTTGAAGGTTTGTGTCTTGTGTGACACTAATGACTAAAGTGTGAAAAAGGGGTGGAAAAGACACGGTCAATTTAAACGGTGGTGTCACGTGTGACACTAAAGTGAGATAAATATAAAAAAGTAAAGGGTGGTGACACATGAAAGAAATGTAAAAGGTTTTTAAAAGTAACTTTCCTCCATGTGACACTATCTTTTCCATTTTTGTGTCACACGAGACACCACCCTTTACATTTCTTTCATGTGACACCATCTTTTAGCCTCTTTCATGCTTTAGTGTCACATGTGACACCACCCTTTACATTACCTTCATGACATCATTCCTTTTCTCACTTGAATGTCACATGTGACACCATTTTCACCCATTTTCTCACTTGAATGTCACATGTGACACCATTTTCTCAATTTAGTGTCACACGAGACACCACCCATTACATTTCTTGCATGTGACACCATCTTTTAGCCCTCTTTCACGCTTTAGTGTCACATGTGACACCACCTTTTACATTACCTTCATCACATCATCATTCCTTTTCTCACTTGAATGTCACATGTGACATCCCATGACACCCATTTCTCACTATCTTTACGCTGTCATCACATCATCATTCCTTTTCTCACTTGAATGTCACATGTGACACCATTTTCACCCATTTTCTCACTTTAGTGTCACACGCGACACCATTTTCTCACTTAAGTGTCACAGCAGACACCATTTTCTCACATTGGTGTCACACGCGACACGCTTTTCTCACCTTAGTGTCACACGCGAGACCATTTCTACCCATTTTCTCAATTTAGTGTCACACTCGACACCACCGTTTACATTTCTTTCATGTGACACCATCTTTTAGCCTCTTTCATGCTTTAGTGTCACATGTGACACCACCTTTTACATTACCTTCATGACATCATCGTTCCTTTTCTCACTTGAATGTCACATGTGACACCATTTTCACCCATTTTCTCACTTGAATGTCACATGTGACACCATTTTCTCAATGTAGTGTCACACGAGACACCACCCTTTACATTTCTTGCATGTGACACCATCTTTTAGCCCTCTTGCACGCTTTAGTGTCACATGTGACACCACCTTTTACATTACCTTCATGACATCATCATTCCTTTTCTCACTTGAATGTCACATGTGACACCATTTTCACCCACTTTCTCACTTAAGTGTCACACGCGACACCATTTTCTCACATTGGTGTCACACGCGACACGCTTTTCTCACATTGGTGTCACACGCGACACGCTTTTCTCACCTTAGTGTCACACGCGAGACCATTTCTACCCATTTTCTCAATTTAGTGTCACACTCGACACCACCCTTTACATTTCTTTCATGTGACACCATCTTTTAGCCCTCTTTCATACTTCAGTGTCACATGTGACACCACCTTTTACATCACCTTCATGACATCATCATTCCTTTTCTCACTTGAATGTCACATGTGACACAATTTTAACCCATTTTCTCACTTAAGTGTCACACGCGACACCATTTTCTCACTTAAGTGTCACAGCAGACACAATTTTCTCACTTCAGTGTCACATGTGACACCATTTCTACCCATTTTCTCACTTCAGTGTCACATGTGACACTATTTATACCCATTTTCTCAATTTAGTGTCACGTGAGACACCATTTCTACCCATTTTCTCAATTTAGTGTCACACTCGACACCACCCTTTACATTACTTTCATGACATCATCATTCCTTCTCTCATTTCAATGTCACATGTGACACCATTTTTTCCCATTTTCTCAATTTAGTGTCACACTCGACACCACCCTTCACATTTCTTTCATGGAATCTAATTAGTTTTTTGTTTTGTTTCAGGACTTAAATGATGAAGACCTTCTTATTGATTAAATTATAATATTTATGTAAATAATTTTGGAAAAATTAATATTGTTTTATAAAATAAATTATGTTATCGGTCATGAGTTTGTGTTGAGGTAGAGTCGCCTGGAGACGGTCGCCATGGGGATGAGGGCGATGGGCGGGACGAGGGTTTCAGCGGACGAGTCGATTTTGAGTTTGTTTTCGCTGAAAGGTCGGTTGGCGAGGAGGTTGAGCGACGGGTAGAGGACGAGGCCGACGAATGCGACGCTTACGAGTACGAATACGGGGAGAGCGACCGCCCAGTACGACTGAGGCAAATACGAGAGGCCGACCTCCGACCGAAGTCCGTCAAAGTCGAGCGACCAAAAGCAAAAGACGACGAACGCGCTCGTCGACGCCAAATAAAGAGCGAAACCGTAATTCGCTCGACTCGGCGTCGGCGCCGGGCTATTGTGCGGAAAATCGTGATTCATAGCTCGAACTCCTCAATTGTCCGCAAAACCAACGTGCTCAACTCGAAAAATGAACTCACAGCGACACGCAGTTTTCTCAATTCTTCAGACCGGAAATCCCTAAAAAAAAATAATAATAATTTAATACAGAATACAAAAATGCTGATTTTCTAGTGAAAGGGGGGATTCTTAATTCATCTTCCTTTTGACAATTCAGTGTCACACGTGACACAATTTTCTTAATTAAGTGTAAGACGTGACACCACTTTCTCACTTAAGTGTCACACGCGACATAATTTTCTCATTTTAGTGTCACACTCGACACTATTTTCTCATTTTAGTGTCACACGTGACACAATTTTCTTAATTAAGTGTAAGACGTGACACTACTTTCTCACTTTAGTGTCACACGCGACATATTTTTCTCATTTTAGTGTCACACGTGACACAATTTTCTTAATTAAGTGTAAGACGTGACACTACTTTCTCACTTTAGTGTCACACGCGACATAATTTTCTCATTTTAGTGTCACACTCGACACTATTTTCTCATTTTGGTGTCACACTCGACACTATTTTCTCATTTTGGTGTCACACGCGACAATATTGTCTCATTTTAGTGTCACACACGACACTATTTTCTCACTTTAGTGACAGACGTGACACAAGTTTTTCACTTTAAGTGTCACACGCGACAATTTTTTTTTCTCACTTTACGTGTCACACGCGACAAAATTTTCTCACTTTACGTGTCACACGCGACAAAAATGTTCTCACTTTACGTGTCACACGCGACAATATTGTCTCATTTTAGTGTCACACGCGACACAATTTTCTCATTTTAGTGTCACATACGACACTATTTTCTCATTTTAGTGTCACACGCGACACAATTTTCTCACTTTAGTGACAGACGTGACACAAGTTTTTCACTTTAAGTGTCACACGCGACATAATTTTCTCATTTTAGTGTCACACTCGACACTATTTTCTCATTTTGGTGTCACACGCGACACAATCTTCTCATTTTATTGTCACACGCGACAATATTGTCTCAGTTTAGTGTCACACGCGACACAATTTTCTCATTTTAGTGTCACATACGACACTATTTTCTCATTTTAGTGTCACACGCGACACAATTTTCTCACTTTAGTGACAGACGTGACACAAGTTTTTCACTTTAAGTGTCACACGCGACATAATTTTCTCATTTTAGTGTCACACTCGACACTATTTTCTCATTTTGGTGTCACACGCGACACAATCTTCTCATTTTATGTGTCACACGCGACAATATTGTCTCATTTTAGTGTCACACGCGACACAATTTTCTCATTTTAGTGTCACACGCGACACAATTTTCTCACTTTAGTGACAGACGTGACACAAGTTTTTCACTTTAAGTGTCACACGCGACATAATTTTCTCATTTTAGTGTCACACTCGACACTATTTTCTCATTTTGGTGTCACACTCGACACTATTTTCTCATTTTGGTGTCACACGCGACACAATCTTCTCATTTTAGTGTCACACTCGACACTATTTTCTCATTTTGGTGTCACACGCGACACAATCTTCTCATTTTATTGTCACACGCGACAATATTGTCTCAGTTTAGTGTCACACGCGACACAATTTTCTCATTTTAGTGTCACATACGACACTATTTTCTCATTTTAGTGTCACACGCGACACAATTTTCTCACTTTAGTGACAGACGTGACACAAGTTTTTCACTTTAAGTGTCACACGCGACATAATTTTCTCATTTTAGTGTCACACTCGACACTATTTTCTCATTTTGGTGTCACACGCGACACAATCTTCTCATTTTATTGTCACACGCGACAATATTGTCTCAGTTTAGTGTCACACGCGACACAATTTTCTCATTTTAGTGTCACACGACACTATTTTCTCATTTTAGCGTCACACGCGACACAATTTTCTCACTTTAGTGACAGACGTGACACAAGTTTCTCAGTTTAGTGTCGCACGTGACACCATTTTTTCAATTCAGTGTCAAACGCAACACCATTTTCACTATTAAGGGTCACACGCGACACCATTTCCTCACTCTAGCGTCACGCGCGACACCATTTTCTCATTTTAGCGTCACGCGCGACACCATTTCCTCACTCTAGCGTCACGCGCGACACCATTTCCTCACTTTAGCGTCACCATTTCCTCACTTTAGTGTCACGCGCGACACCATTTCCTCACTTTAGTGTCACGCGCGACACCATTTCTCCAATTCAGTGTCACGTGCGACACCATTTCCCCAATT
Source organism: Orius laevigatus (assembly GCA_018703685.1). Taxonomy (NCBI): domain Eukaryota; kingdom Metazoa; phylum Arthropoda; class Insecta; order Hemiptera; family Anthocoridae; genus Orius; species Orius laevigatus. The sequence goes on from JAGWEN010001642.1 coordinate 16,331, forward strand.
CAGTGTCACGCGCGACACCATTTTCCATATTTTAAGTGTTACACGCGACACCATTTTCTCACTTTAGTGTCACCATTTTCCATATTTCAAGTATCACATTTGACACCATTTCAACTTAAATAAGCAGCTTCCTTTCATTTGGAAATTCGCTAAATGCCAAAAATTTCCCTTTTTCTTCAAAATTTTTCCCTTCCAAAAAAAAATTTCCCTTAGCAGCAGGAAATTTCCCTCTACGACAATGTCACCCCCAAGTAACAAAAATTACTCAATTATTCCTTAAATTATCACTTCTAAAACACAAAATCGACGACGAAAAGAAAATTTAGATTTACGTTGGCAACACTGATTCTAGATGGCAGTGGGAAACAAGCGACGTGTTTTTTATAACCACAACGTAACCTTACCCAAATCGAAATAATTTAAAACACATTTTGATCCCAAAAATATGTCAAAATATAAAAAATAAGTTTTAAATCAATTGAAAAACGTTAAAAATTAAAGATGGTTTTACTCGATAACGATTCCGTAAGTCAAAGAATAGAAATTTTTTGATTTTTTATGTTTTTCTTAGTTTATGACGAAGCTGACGATATTGTTCCATGAAGCGAGGAATACGGGGTCGATAACGATTACAATGAAAAGATGTAAGTTGGCTAAACTGTATGATGGAACGTGTGACACGATGACTTCATGTGACACTATCGGTTCTATGACGTCATGTGACACTCGTATTGGTTCTATGACGTCCTGTGACGCTCGTATTGGGTCAGCGACGTCACGTGACAGTATTATTGGAACCATGACGTCATGTGACACTTTTAAATGATCTTCTGGTTTTTTAGATGATGGGAGGACGAAACATTTGCCTAAAGATGGCTCAAAAAGGCCCGAGCCAACAGAATTTATGTGCCTCCTCAGAGCGAACCTGGCGAACAAGAAAATCTCAACTATTGTAAGATTAAACCTCAAATTTTGACAAATTTTATAAAAATTTTATGTTTTTTTAGGTCCATCCTAAAGATGTGAACAAGTTCCAGCAAGCTTACTCGAGTCTACTCCGCGGGAATATGGACGGACTCAAGAAATTCAAAAAAGGAAAACGGAAATCAAAAGCGACCCAGTAAAAACTTGAGGTTGCTCTTTTTTTTCTTATTTGTAAATAATAAACGTAATTATTGTCCATTTGTTCTTTTATTTCTCATTGAAAAAGAAGTGGATCACTTAATGATGTGACACAAAGTAATAGAAGACTGTGTCACATGTGACATTTGTAATGGGCTGCCACTTGTGACACAAAATTGATGGGAAAACAATCGGAGATAGACTTGAGAATACTTGTGTGTCGCATGTGACACAAGAAAAGGATGATTTTGATGTGTGACACAAAGCAATCGGACAACGATATGATTGTCACACGTGACACAAAAGAAATGGGATAAAAAGATCAGGAAAGACCAAATATTGCACATGAGACAGTTGGGTGATTTAGATGTGTCACACGAAAGGAATGGGAAACAATGAGATTATTGTCACGTATGAAAGGGATGATTAGGTCGTGTGACACAGAGGAATGAAAGAAAATATCAAAGGTATATCACATGTGAGATTGGAAAAGGATGATTAGGCCGTGTGACACAAAAGTAATCGAAGGACTAAAGAATGTGACATTCCTCAAATTTCCAACCATTTTATTAGGGTCACATGAAAAGAAAAATAAACTCGTCACATGTGACACTCTAACATGATGATTAAGACGTGTGACACAACGTAATAATGGGATAAACAATCAGAAGGATACTATAAATGATGTCACATGTGACACTGGAAAAGGATGGTTTAGGTATGTGACACAAACGCTTTGGGATACACAATCAGAGGAAGACTAAAGAATGTCACATGTGACACTCGAAAAGGATGATTTATAGATGTGACACAGGAAAAGGATGATTTATAGATGTGACACAGGAAAAGGATGATTTATAGATGTGACACAGGAAAAGGATGATTTTTTTTAGATGTGACACTCGAAAAGGATGATTTTTTCAGATGTGACACTCGAAAAGGATGATTTTTTCAGATGTGACACTCGAAAAGGATGATTTTTTCAGATGTGACACTCGAAAAGGATGATTTTTTAGATGTGACACTCGAAAAGGATGATTTTTTTAGATGTGACACTCGAAAAGGATGATTTTTTTAGATGTGACACTCGAAAAGGATGATTTTTTTTTTAGATGTGACACTCGAAAAGGATGATTGTTTTAGATGTGACACTCGCAAAGGATGATTTTTTTTAGATGTGACACTGGAATAGGGTGATTTTTCAGATGTGACACTGGAAAAGGATGAATTAGATGTATCACATTAAAAGAATAACACACACGAAAAGGAGAAACAATGTGAAGTTTTCACATGTGACACTGGAAAAGGATGAATAAGACGTGTCACACAAACACATCAAACAATCAATAGTAGGGGACAAACAATCAATAGTAGACTAAATTACGTCACATGTGACACTAGAGAAGGACGGTTTAGATATGTGACACAAACGCTTTGGGATACTAATCAGAAGAAGACTTAAGAATGTCACATGTGACACTGGATAATGATGATTTTTAGATGTGACACTGGAAAATGGTTTTAGATGTGACACTGGGAAAGGATGATTTTTTTTAGATGTGACACTGTGAAAGGATGATTTTTTAGATGTGAGACTGGAAAAGGATGATTTTTTAGACGTGACACTGGAAAAGGACGAATAAGACGTGTCACACATAATTAATGGGACAAACAATCAATAGTAGACTAAATTATGTCACATGTGACACTAGAAAAGGACGGCTTAGATATGTGACAAAAACGCTCTGGAAATTCATTAACTCACCTTCAATCAGAAGAAGACTTAAGAATGTCACATGTGACACTGGATAATGATAATTTTTAGATTTTACACAGGAAAATGATGTTTTTTTTTTAGTTGTGAGACTGGAAAAGGATGATTTTTTAGGCTCGGCACTGGAAAACGATGATTTTTTTAGATGTGACACTGGAAAAAGGTTGATTTTTTTAGATGTGACACTGGAAAAGGTTGATTTTTGGACGATTTTTTTTAGATGTGACACTGGAAAAGGTTGATTTTTTAGATGTGACACTGGAAAAGGGTGATTTTTCAGACGTGACACTGGAAAAGGACTTTTAGATGTGACACTGGAAAAGGACGCTTTTTTTTTTTTTATAGATGTGACACTGGAAAAGGATGATTTAGATGTGACACTGGAAAAGGATGATTTAGATGTGACACTGGAAAAAAAATGATTTAGATGTGACACTAGAAAAGGATGAATTATGTAGATGTATCACATTAAAGGAATAACACACACGAAAAGGAGAAACAATGTCCATGTGACACTCGAAAAAGGATGAATAAGACGTGTCACACATGATTATCGTGCCAAAAAATCAATAACAGACTAAATTACTTCACATGTGACACTAGTAAAGGATGATTTAGTCGTGTCACATGAAAGGAATGGTAGAAACAAGCAGATTGTCACATGTGACACTGAAAAATGAATTAGACGTGTCACACAAAAATGGAAAACAACACTAATGTCACATGTGACACAAATTTATCATCTTAACTACTTACACTTTCAACGTTTTGCCTTCAACGTTCAATTCCTTCACAACTTGGCTCCTTTTGGGTTCCTTGTCCACCCCTAACACCTTCCGGACGATTTCAGCGTGCTTATCTTCCGGAAACTCGATTTCTAAATTTCTACAAAAAAAAATTAAACTAAAACAAATAATAAAAGAATATTCGTCTTACATGGAATAAATCTGAGACATCATAGACCAACAAAACCTCAAAATGATAACCTCACTTATAACCTTCCTAAAGTTGGCACCCTTGATATAGTGGCCCCTCCACAATTTCGAAGAATCGATTTTTTCCAAA
>JAGWEN010001643.1:0-20262 GCA_018703685.1 Orius laevigatus
TGGTATTCAAGGAACAAAGTCACCCAATTGATTAAGACGTAGAGCTAATAGAAAAAAAAGAGACTATTTTGCATATGCATTGAGACTATACGATACAATGGAATTTCTGATCGTTTTTCTTTATATTTCCTCTATAAAGTGGGACATGATGAAAATGTATGGAGGAGGAAACTCGTCGAACTCTCTCAAAAATTTGGGGCTCTATAGACCTGTCCACAAAAGACGAAAATCTCCCACTACCTCCCCTACTTCCCCCCACAACTCCAAACTTCCCCCATCATACAACGCCAGTAGAAGGTGAGGTAATTTTTGAGAAAGTTCTTCGCCATGGTGGCTCCAGATCAGTTTTGAATTTTGAAGATAAAGATGTAAAACGAAATTGAAGTAAATTGACGCTAAAATTTTGAGAAATGGTTTATCTGTCTGGTTTAAATCGAGTTAATGAGACGTACGGTTGCATTTAAGGATCCATTAAGGCGTTGATAGGACATGGCCGTCATTAATTATTCCAAGATTAATTTTCTGAGAAGGAAGACATGTCTCGAATGCTATTAATAACGTTTGGACTCTAAGATTTCATAAGACAAAAGGATGGAAATTATTTGAATGTTGCATTTCTGGAATGAGGAAGAACAAAACTGAACTAAAGGCTAGGATCCTCTTTGTAAAGAATTATATTTTGAAAAAGTGGCCATCTCCCCAAGTACCATTCATCCCATTATCATTGGCATGGTAATGGCATCCAAAAAGGATCAAAAATCAAGCTAAAAAGGGCCCCTAGTGTCCAAAAAGGATCAAAAATCAAGCTAAAAAAGGCCTCTAGAGTCTAGTGTCCAAAAATTTAGCTTAAGAGTCCTCTAGTATCCATAAAGAATAAAAAATCAAGCTAAAAAGAGCCCCTATTGTCCAGAAAGGGTCGAAAATCAAGTTAAAAAGGGCCTCTAGTGTCCAAAATGAATCAAAATCAAGCTAAAGAAACTTCTAGTATCTATATAGAATATAAAAAAAATCAAACTAAAAAGGGCCCCTAGTCAGAAAGGGTCAAAAATCAAGCTAAAAGGACCCCTAGTGTCCAAAAAGGATCAAAAATCAAGTTAAAAAGGGCCTCTAGTGTCCAAAATGAATCAAAAACAAAGCTAAAAAGGGCCTCTAGTGTCCAAAAAGGATAAAAATCAAGCTAAAAGAGCCACTAGTGCCCTAAAAGGATCAAAAATCAAGCTAAAAAGGGCATCTTGAGTCTAGTGTCCAAAAAGAATCAAAAACATGCTAAAAACCGCCCCTAGTGTCCAGAAAGGGTCAAAAATCAAGCTAAAAGGACCCCTAGTGGCCAAAAAGAATACAAAATCAATCTAAAAAAAGGGCCCCTATCGTCTAAAAAGAATCAAAATCAAGCTAAAAAGGGCCTCTAGTGTCCAAAAAGGATAAAAATCAAGATAAAAGGGCACCTATTGTCCAAAAAAAGATTAAATTCGGTCATCCGTCATCCGACCCTTGAAATTAAAAAGGGACTCTAGTGTCCAAAAAAGAATCAAAATCAAGCTTATAAGGGCCTCTAGTGTCAAAAAAAGGATAAAAATCAAGCTAAAAGGGCCCCTAGTGAGCTAAATGGATTAAAAAAAATCAAGCTTATAAGGGCCTCTAGTGTCCAAAAAGGATAAAAAATCAAGCTAAAAGGGCACCTATTGTCCAAAAAAATATTAAAATCGGTCATCCGTCATCCGACCCTTGAAAGTTTTAGCCAATTTCTTTTAATATCTAAAACACTCAAAATCAAGGTGAAAAACCTTAAAATAAATAGCCTATCTGCCAATTTGGTTTTTAAAGGATTTTTCCTTTAACCAATAATGAAACTTTAACCCGAATCCTTATTTTCTATGACCTTATAATTACGTTTGACTTTAAGGCTTCTTTTTTTCGCGATTTCCATACAACTCGAATGAAGTGGGGCGTGAAGAATCCTCGAGAATATTCTCATGGACACAAAAGAAGGGGAAGAGATTTTGATATTTGTTTCGCTCCCTTCGTCACTTAGAAGTCAAACTATGCATATGAGGTCGGAAGGTTTCCGTATTTGCGGAGTTCCCATGCTGACCTCGGGCACCTGCCCCCTTCCCCGTTTGATTCCTTTTGTAAGACTAAATACGGTTTACAAAAGGGTCACTCGCCCTTACCACCCAATACAATATTTCCATGTAAAAACATTATTCAACCTTTTCTCCCCCCCTTCCGAGATGATAATCCGAAGGAAAGCCTAAGTTTGAGGGGAAAGAAGAAAAAGTTCAAAATAACATATCCATGATCCAATTCACACTTTTTCGAACAGAAAAACGACCCTCTTCTTAAAAAGAGGACACCCCTCTTTTTAATATACGTCAATACTATTTTGAAAACAACAATGACCCTAATTTTCGAGTATAATACCCTCTTATTGTTGGCTATACAAAAAAGCTGAGGATTTTTTTTTTTTTCTAGGAATAGATTTTGTGGAGAAAAAAAAATCGTCCTTTTTTTGCACTCCAAAAGCACATTTTTATGGAAAGTTTGTGCAAGAGTTGATTTTGATCTCCTTTTTAATTTTTGATCCTTTTTGGACAAAAGAGACAAATAGGGCCCTTTTTAGCATCGATTTTGTATCTTAATGAAGAATACGATGCTTAGTTTTTATTCTTTTTGGACACTAGGAGGCCTTTTAAATAGATACTATTCTTTTACGACAAATAGATGTCCTTTTAGCTTGGTTTTTGATCCTTTTTGGACACTAGGGGGCCTTTTAACTAGATACTATTCCTTTACGACACATAGATGTCTTTTTAGCTTAGTTTTTGATCCTATTTGGACACTTTAGGATCCTATCCTAGGCCTCTTAACTAGATACTATTCCTTTACGACAAAAATGTATCTTTTTAGCTTGGTTTTTGATCCTATTTGGACACTTTAGGATCCTACCCTAGGCCCTTTAACTAGATACCATTCCTTTACGACAAAAAGGTATCTTTTTAGCTTTGTTTTTGATCCTTTTTGGAAACGAAAATCCCTTTATGTCTAAATTTCGTTCCTTTACACAAAAGCACTTTTTAGCTTCATTCTCAATCGTTTTTGTACACGTGGGGCCCTTGATATCAAGATTTCGTCCCTTTAGGACAAAAATAGGCCATTTATTGGCATGATTTTCGATCCTTTTTGGACACGATGGTATCAAGGTTTCGTTCCTCTATGAAAAAATTGCCTCTTTTAACTTGATTTTTTGCCTTATGAGAATTTCCTGGGCCTGTAAATTTTACCTATGCACTGACATCACGCATAATTCGACATAATTCGCATATTAGTTTGCTAATGACGATTTCACTTCTCGTAAAATTTCATTTTCTAATCAGATACGAGTATTCATTTACATCTGTCCGGCTAAATTAGAAAACATCTTTCAATCGGAATAAGGAAGAAGTTAAGACGAAGCTGAAAGAAGAAAAAAAAATGTTTGAATAATTCATAAAGAAACTGTATATACGGCCGCGTCTCTTTTACGACTAGCACACAACTCGGCAGCTGCATCTCACCCATTAAATACAAAGATCTGGTCAGCATCTTCGCAATTTCTACAACCATTCAATTTCTCGTTTTCCCCTCTCAAAACTTGAAAAAGGAAGAAAAAATTTTTTTCTACAAACCGTTATGTAGCTTTAAATGCTAATTTTTTTTTATATCAACTTTGCTTAATATTGTCAACTTAAAAACGCTAAAAGTCGACAAACTTAGGGAAAAAAAGAGTTTTCCGGCGGTTTTTCCAGTCTGTATGTATTTGTAAATAATTAGTGGTTTTGAAAGTGGGGGAGAGACATGTTTGCGAGGTGTTAGTCCTCAATTAAGGGTGGGGGGTGGGTTAAGGGGGATGGGGTGGCTGAAAGTTAAACAGAGCCAACTAACCGTCCAACTTCCTCACCTGCCACCCACAACTTAGTAAATTAAACCCGGGGACATTCTCCTCGAAAATCAATAACCGAGATGAATATTCTCCTAAAAACAAGTCGGATGAAAAATTAAATGGACCACTTGAATGTCCTCTAGTCCAGGGGGTGAGGCGAATGGAAAAAATATGTCCCCTTATTGATTTTTTGCGAAATTCCAATATTTTTATTGTCGAATATTATAGGGAAAAAAATTATTTTCTTAAATCAAATAGTTTTTGTTTTTTATGTGCGGGACTCCCAAGGGCGTATCGTATTTTATTGCATTTTGTAACGTCTGAAACACATAAAACTAGAAAAAGCACAAAAAGCAGTGATTTATCTGAATTTAAAAATAGGTTGGAAGATTATTGAACTTGTAAAATAGCATTTTAAGTCTCAAAATGCCTCAAAAACAATCTGGAAGGTCATAATCTCGCACAAAAGGCTTAAAATCAAACTACTGTTCGTCTTATTTAGGGCTCGAAATCAAACTTGAAGATTATTCTCATGCAGAAAATTTCTCAAGAACGATCTGGAGGGTCATAATCTAGCAGAAAATAGCTCGAAATCAATCTGAAGGCTGCTAATATCGCAGAAAACTGCTCAAATTCAAACTTAAAGATCATTGTCTCGCAGGAAAAAGCACCAAAACAATAAAGATTCTCATAATTTCGCAGAAAAAAAAGCTCAAAATCAAACATAAAAGGGCTGCAAAGCAATATGGATGGTCAAAATCTCATTTTCTGTTCTAGGAAGCTCTAAATCTAAGATTCTAGGAATTGATCAGAATGCAAAAAATAGGCTCTTTCATTGCATTTTTTGTCGGTAATGAATTCATCTGAATCTGTCAAAAGGACCCCACTTAACGCATGGCAACGGGCAGGTGTCCTCCTTTTTTAAGGACCCTCGCTCCAAACCATTGTGGTCTTCAAATCCTATTAGAAAGTGTCCAAGTTCCGAAATCTGTCAATCCCAAATCACGAAAAGAGGGGAACAATCCAAAATAGGGAAAATAAAAAGAATCCGTTGGTAAATTTTTTATTTAGGTCGGGGGCTAGCGCGAAGCAGTTTAACGGCCTTCATTAACGGATGATCCCGGCCCTGATGTTTATCATGACAAAGTGAAGCCTCTGGCAATTATGAAGCCATTAGCCTGATTGCACCCAAACCGCCCACTATTAACAAATGATGCAGGTCTCGTTTTCGGCAACTCGGCCCCCGAGAAACGTTCATTACGTAGACCAACGACGTCATTTATCAGCCAAAACGGATTTATGACGTAATGCAAAATTTAGACTTTATAAGAACCAATATGCTGGGTAGTGAATTTTTTTCAATTTTGCGATATTGAATATCAGAGTGTAAAAAAAAATCCTTTGATCATTTACAGAAGAAAAAAATATCCCAACCTACCTGGTTTAATCTACATATTTCAAGCTTTCGTGTGTATTTTGATTTTCACCGAGTATAAAAGCGCAAAAAGGGACGTTTCCGGGACGGTGGGGTCAGAGGAGCGTCCGGGCGAAAAGGTAGCGGGGGGAGGTGGGCATTGATATTCCCCCTCGGAGGGCCCTGATTAGCATGGGCTACCCCAAAAGGCTCATCCCTGAATAGCTTATCGATATTTATTCACCTCCCTCTTGGTCACGGATAGTTTGATTTCGTGAACGCTCCTCGGACCCCCCTCTCGGACCTTCCCAGTCCATCTTTCCCTGGGAATTTATTAGATTTGTGGCCGCTCGGGATCTCCCCCTTCTTCCTCCACCTTTCTGTTTAGCCCAAGGGTTGGTAACTCGATTTGAAGATCTGACCGCATCTTTTTATCTCCCCCTATTGTCACCGTTTGAAACCGTCTTTTACCTCACTTTTACCAGTCAAATTCACACTGAAAAACATCCAAAACTACTTTTTTAACTGAAAATTCTTGGAAAAAACCGCCACCATACTCTAAAGTCTTAACCCATGATCATACCAAACTATAAATACCATAACTACCATATTATACACCACCATGTCTACCTCATTACCTACCCATCACCATACGCACCACCATATACACCACCATATACACCACCATATACACCACCATATTCACTACCATATACACCACCATATACACCACCATATACACCACCATATACACCATCATATACACCACCATTTTCACCACCATATACACAACCATATACACCTCCATATACACCTCCATATACACCACCATATTCACCACCATATTCACCACCATATTCACCACCATATTCACCACCATATTCACCACCATATACACCTCCATATTCACCACCATATACACCTCCATATACACCTCCATATACACCTCCATATACACCACCATATTCACCACCATATTCACCACCATATTCACCACCATATTCACCACCATATACACCACCATATACACCACCATATACACCTCCATATACACCTCCATATACACCTCCATATACACCTCCATATACACCTCCATATACACCTCCATATACACCTCCATATACACCACCATATTCACCACCATACACACCACCATGTACACCACCACTTACACCACCTAAGGGGGTCCCCTTCTTTAGGAGCTTCTGGACCCGAAAAAGGAATTGTCTTATTCACTTCTAGACCCCAAAATTTCCATTTTTTTAAAAATCCATAATGCAGTTTTTGTGGATTCTAAGGGTGAAAAACCTAGATTTTGCAATTTTTTGTCACGCTTGGGCCGTTTTTAACTTCATTTTATAACCTAATGTAGGTTTTTGTAAATTTTTTATTTATATTCTTTTTTTAAAAATTACAATTTTATTACTATTTCCCAAGAAAAAAAAATTTCCCCATCAGAATTTGCAAAATTGAGTAATTTTGTCTTCATTTTTTTTCTTTCGTTCCAGGCACTAAAACCTTAATGAGAAGAGAGGAAGTTGTCGAGAAACTTAATGACCAAAGGCTACTCGAGCTAATTGCCTGCGACAAATAAAACTATCAATTATAACAACACATATAAAGACAGCAATTTACAACTTTCCACATCCATAAAATACGAAATTCTCCATTAATTTTTTTTCTCCTCTACTATAAATATCGGTAAAATATTCAATATTTTTGAGTAATTAAAAGGAATTGACCGGTTCGTTTCATGTTTTTCCATCGGAGGCCTTTTAATTAGTAAACTTGGTGCTTTGACATAAAATTCAGACTGGGCTCGTAGAAGATTTATGAGGATAGATTGAAAGACAAGCCATTAAAATGGGAGAATAATAGGATGTTTCTTAGCGGGGGGTCCGACATGAACTTATTTTATTGCTCTTCGCTTTTTCCCAAGTATTCCTTTGATTATTTTTACATTTTTCGTTTTATAGGCCTTCAGAAATATGCATTTCCTGATTCCTGGTGAAATAAATGGACTTTGACCCTTTTTCTAAAGTTTATTTGATTTTGAGCCGTTAGATTCCCGAGGTGTCATCGATCGATTGAATTATTGTTCTTTCTGGTTTCTTGAAAATAATTGATTCGAGAAAAAGGAATTAAGTTCACGACCCTGTGGAAGGAAGAAAAGAAGAAGAAAAAAAATTCCAATCTGCGGTCGCACTCCTCGGTATCGGCTCAGTCATCTGTGACCACTTTAATTTCCGGAACGTCTTCCGTTAAAGGTTGATAGGGTTATTAAATTTGGGTTGCCTCATTGTGGCCTTTTCAAGAAATTCCAAGAAGTTTTTATTACTCTTCCCTTACTGTAAGTACAAAAAAGATACTTAATAAGTAGAAAGAATATCACAGTTATAGTAGATGATGTGTAAATTGCAACTATGGTATTTGGTGGTGGGATTCGTATTTTTCACCCTTAAAATCCTCAAAAACCACATTTTGGATGACATTAAAAAAATGGAAATTTTAGGATCTAAAAGTGAACCTGGTTCCCCCAATTCACCTAGAGGTGATTTTCTGTCCAAAATTTGAACTTTTGCCATCGACATCCAAGCATCTCGTTAACAGCATTCGTCGTAATTCGTCGTATTTGGACCCCTTAACGTCGGTGATTTACAGCCTCGGTCGACGCTAATGCGAAGTTCCTCTTAACGGCTTGTCTATCTCGTTAAACCGAACGTAAATCACGAACGCCCAACTATTGATGCCCTTTTAAAAATTACAAATAAAATAACTTCCCCGCTAATAAAAAGAGCCCCAAATGTCAAAAAATCAAGAACCAAAGAATCTTTTTAATGAACTTCCGCCTAAGAATTCGCATTTTTTCTTAATAAGACGGAAAAAAAAAGAGTAATTTTTGTAGATTGTTTTCAATTGTAAATGGGAGCCTGAGGCCGTTTATCCCTCGGCCAATTACCGTCGAGTCCCGTGATGTTTATGAATTAGTCATTAACATTAAAACTTGACGAGTTGTGAATAATTCATCGGCGTGTAATTAAAGTCCCACCGAAGGATTGTAATGACCAGGTAGTTAAAGGGGGTTGATCTCGAATGTTTTGAACATTTTTTTAAAGGACGTTATGGACTCGTTTGCCATTTTCGGAAACTCGAGCCGACTCTTATGGCTTAGACTAACAGCAACAAATAATTTTTTTTCAGATTTATCTAAAATGCAAAATGATAAAAGTGAAAATTTTTATTTTGGGTGACCAAAATTTTTTGGACCTTCGGCACGTGAGGAAGCAAAATAATTGACCATGAGTAGCAGAAAAGGTGGAAAACATGAAATATCCAATGTAATGTAATTTGTAGAAAAAAAAATGGTTGGTATTATTATTGACGTTTATTTTGAAACAATAGAATGATTTTTATTTTTTTTGGTCCGATGTCGTTTAGGATTGATAATGAATAGGATAATGTTCTCCCATCATTATTCCCATCGTGTCTGATTGTTAGGCTATTAGAGTCCGTCGTTTGACGCCACATTAATGAAAGCTTGCTCTCCGCCCACTTTAAGGGGAGACCCTTTCCACTAAAAAACAAAATAGGTCGTTTTAGGACCTTTTCTATATATAAATTCATATCAGGAACTCGATTTTAGGGTATGAAAACCATTTTTTGGACTTCACCAAAGGGGGGACTTTTCTTCACTTCTGGACACGAAAATTTTAATTTTTTAATTTCATCCAAAATGTGGTTTTTGACGATTTGTAAGGTTAAAAATACGAATCTGAAGGCAATTTTTGGATATGAAAATATGTTTTTGGACCTCACCAAAGGGGGACCCTTCTTCAAACCTGGATCCAAAAATTTTCATTTTTTAATTTCATCCAAAATGTAGTTTTTGACGATTTCAAGGGTGAAAAACACGAATCTGTAGTCAATTTTTGGGATTTAAAAACATTTTTTTGGACCTCACCAAAGGGCCCTCACCAAAATTTTCTTCACTTCTGGACACGAAAATTTCAATTTTTTAATTTCATCCAAAATGTGGTTTTTGACGATTCGCAGGGTAAAAAATTCGAATCTGAAGGCAATTTTTGGATATGAAAATATTTTTTTGGACCTCACCAAAGGGGGAACCCTTCTTCACTTCTGAACCCGAAAATTTTTATTTTTTGATTTCATCCAAAATGTGGTTTTTGACGATTATAAGGGTGAAAAATACGAATCTGATGGTAATTTTTGGATATGAAAATTTTTTTCGGACCTCACCAAAGGGGGGACCCTTCTTCACTTCTGGACCCAAAAATTTTCATTTTTTAATTTCATCCAAAATGTGGTTTTTGAGGATTTTAAAGGTGAAAAACACGAATCTGAAAACAATTTTGGGATGCAAAAACATTTTTATGGGCATCACCAAAGGGGGGACCCTTCTTCACTTCTGGACCCAAAAATTTTTATGTTTTGATTTCATCCAAAATGTGGTTTTTGAGGATTTTAAGGGTGAAAAACGCGAATCTGAAGTCAATTTTTGGGATTTAAAAACATGTTTTTGGACCTCACTATACGGGGGACCCTTCTTCACACCTGGACCCAAAAATTTTCATTTTTTTATTTCATCCAAAATGTGGTTTTTGAGGATTCTAAGGGTGAAAAACATAGATCGGAAGTCAATTTTGATTTTTGTTTTTTTCCAAAATTATGTTGTTCTTGAAGTTTTTGAGAAAGATGGAGTTATAAATTTTTTAAATGGATATTTTTTCTTTATTAGAAAAAATAATACTTGCGTTTATAAAGACTATTTTTTATGCCTACACATGGCCCACACCCTCAAAACTTGTTTATCTAGATTAGCTCGTGCCACTCACCTACTCCACCCTTTATTGCCCCATAAAAATTTAAAATCTTTTTTTTCCTCCATGATGGCGGTTGGTTAAATGGGGGAACTCGATAATGAATTTTCCGTCTAAAACGGCCTACGGGGATTTTCTCCCGTCGAAAACAATGTTCCGCCAGTCCGGGGAAAGGCGGTAATTCAAGCCCGGATTGTCAATACCTTTGAGTCCTTAACAAACAGTTGGCCGGCCTCTACAAGGGTGCGACATGCGAACCTATTGTACCGCCGAGGCACACTCCCTGATACCTGATCCACCCTCACAGAAAGCCCAACCCGCAAAACCCCAATACCTCCCTCCCCCTGACTCACCCACCACGTAATTGACTCGCCGCAACAGCCACCCTCCACCGAGATTCTCAAACCCTTTTAAAACTGGTTAATCAATGGACCTTTTTTTCCCTACGATCATATATCAGGTGGTTTTCTACATGAATCACCTTCTTAGTGCGTCCTTCGATCCCTCAGACCTTCAAAATGAAGCACAAAACTTCAAATTTCACTAAATTCAAAGTTGAAGAGCTTCAAATTCTGCTTTGAAAGAGACTATTTGCAAAATTTTTGGACTTTCCTTTTTGGAAATTTCCAACCATTGTAGACCCTGCTGAAGTGACTGGTGGTGGAAAAGGGAGGTTGTAACGTTGGGGGGTTCGGGGAGGTGGTGGAAGGTGGGATGAGATTGGTTGGACCCTACTGATTTTAATATTCGATATACAGTCTAGTTGATGAATACAGTCCACAGAGTACCCTGATCGAGGTATTCAAAGCAAAGAAGTGACAATTTCGAAGCGTTTGGGGGAGTAAATCGATAGGTTTATCCCAATGTTTGCGTACTGAAGATAAATCCCAAAATGACGTGATTAGTGCCAGGAGTTAACTAGAGGCTTAACTCACTTGTTGACTCTCATTAGCATTAAACAGGTGATCAGCTCTCTCGCTAAACAAAGGATAAACATTGAACTCCGATTTAAACGTTTCCTGTTTGTAATGTACACAGAAAAGTGCTCTATGAGAATAAGCAAGATGGAAGTTGTTGGTTTCGGGCTGCAATTGAGAAGCACCTCGGGTTGACGAACTTCTAAAGGGAAACGCTTGGATATCCGGGGTTGGTGGCTACGGCTTAGCTAGTAAGGCTCTCATTGT
Source organism: Orius laevigatus (assembly GCA_018703685.1). Lineage (NCBI taxonomy): Eukaryota > Metazoa > Arthropoda > Insecta > Hemiptera > Anthocoridae > Orius > Orius laevigatus. Next base: position 11,356 of record JAGWEN010001643.1, read on the forward strand.
GAAGGTCACGAGTTCGATCCTACTATTCTGATCTTTCTGCACAATACAGTGGCTTTTTCGCGATAAAAGGTTCATTTATATAACTTTATGGGAGGCACGGGCCTTTTTCCTTGCCCACATCGTGTTTACAAAGTCACGATTCGATAATTAAAGCTATTGAAATCGGCATAATAAATTGTAAGGTAGTGATGAAAATCGATTTGTAGCGACATGGGTTGATCTATTGGCAATGTTAGTGCGTTGTCATGAGTCCAAGATTGTCAGATATGGGTTTACCCCTTGACAGTTAACATTGACCAGTTTCGCTTTGAAATTCCGCCGGTCTATTAGGAAGTGTTCTAATTGTATAAACTTATGTATGAGTTGTTATGCGCGCGTGTTTTTTATATCTCGGTCGCTTTCATTAAGAGATTATTAACCATCAATTATCAAAACCGGTTCTTTCATGACGTTCACTTCCAAGGAAACAGTCAAGGAATCGGTCAGACTCGCTCAAGAAAAGCGTTTTTTATGAAAAATGGCATTTAATGCGATAATTTTCGATCCCCTGTGGGGGAGTCTTGAGGAGGGGGAGTTGAAGTTTTTGCGGCGAGAACTTGTTTCGCTAATTGGTAAATGATGGTGCCCTGGAACATCTGCGGCCGGGCTAAAGGCCCTTAATGGCTGTCAACCCCTTTCCCTCGTTTCCTACAACCCCGACACCGGGTTTTAGTAGGCACCATCAATGATTAAACTCTTGATTCTTCGCCTTTCTCTTTCTACCACAATCGCCCCTTTGAAATAGAAAAAAAAGTTATAACTTAGACATAATGATTGTGACAATTATCTAATTCGAGGCTCTAGAAGTGGGAATTCTAGTTTAATCGAGATCGTCTGTTAATTACTTCGGAGGCCTCTCGAAGCTCACGAAAATGAGCGAAACAGTTGGCTGCCGGGAGTGTTTCACCCCATCTGCATCTACTTCTATTTCTGAGTCATTCAATTGTCACGGCTGTTATTATTCCAATTGCGGGAGGAGGGCAATCTTAGGCGCTTCTAACCAAGTTAGCCCCGGAGGCTTCCATTTCCCCGGTTTGGATTAGGGTGGAAAAATCTGCATGTTTCATTGTTAAATACAATATTTTTTGATATTTTATTAAAAAATTTAGGTGAAGTGAAAGCGGACATTGAGAAAAAGACCGATCTTTGCAGCGTAGCTTAGTGTTAGCATGACAGTTCAGGTACCTCTATAATTCGAAAGTAGAAGAATCTAAAAGCCATTTTTTAGCAAAAATGTGATAGAAAGGCACTTTTAAAAAAGGAATGGCAATCACAAAGGAAATTGCTAAATTCGGGCTATACAGGCTACACAAAGCTCAAAACTCCCCTTCCCCCTTAACTACTCTCCCATCACCTTCCTCGACGCTCCTCGACAGCCCACTCCTCCCCCAACATTTCCAACCATCTTGGTGTGTGTAAAAGGGGTGTTAGGTGCGGAAATAGAGGAGTTTGATTTGGATTATGGAAATTTCATTGGGGAGATAGTTGAGTTTGATTGGGGTAATGGGGTAGTTTTGGAGGGTGAAATGGAGGGTGATAGGGGAAAGTTGTTGATGGGAGTAATGGGGGAGCTTGGTGGGAAAGAGTTAGGCGGGGTGATAGGGAAGTTTGATGGGGTAATAGGGGAATTTGATGGGGGTAATAAAGAGTTTGTTAGGGTAATGGGAAGTTTATTGGGGTAATGGGGTAGTTTCGAAGAAGGATAGGGGGAATAGGAGAGTTTGGTGGGGTAATAGGGGAAGTTTGATGGGGGTAAAGGGAAGTTTATTGGGGGTAATTGGGTAGTTTTGTCGGGGTGAAAAGGAGGGTGATGGGGGAGGAGTGTTGGGGGTAAGGGGGAAGGATGGTGGGTAATGGGGGAAGGATGGTGGGTAATGGGGGAAGGATGGTGGGTAATGGGGGAGTTTATTGGGGAAATGTTGGAGTTTATTGGGGAAATGGGGGAGTTTATTTTGGTAATAGGGGAAGTTTAATGGGGATAATGGGGTAGTTTATTGGGGTAATGAGGGAGTTTATTGGGGTAATTGGGAGCTTATTGGGGTAACGGGGGAGTTTATTGTTGAAATGGGGGAGTTTATTGGGGTAATTGGGGGAGTTTGTTGGGTTAATGGGGAAGTTTCTATGGGAAATGGGGGAGTTTATTGGGGTAATAGGGGAAGTTTGATGGGGGTAAAGGGAAGTTTATTGGGGGTAATGGGGTAGTTTATTGGGGTAATGGGGGAGTTTATTGGGGTAATTGGAGGATTTTTTTTGGGGGGGTAATGGGGGAGTTTATTGGGGAAATGGGGGAGTTTATTGGGGTAATTGGGGCGTTTATTGGGGGTAGGTAATGGGGGAGTTTATTGGTGTAATGGGGGAGTTTATTAGGGTAATGGGGGTGTTTATTGGGGTAATGGGGGAGTTTATTGGGGTAATGGGGGAGTTTATTGGGGTAATTGGAGGAGTTTTTTTGGGGTAATGGGGGAGTTTATTAGGGAAATGGGGGAGTTTATTGGGGTAATTGGGGCGTTTATTGGGGTTAGGTAATGGGGGAGTTTATTGGTGTAATGAGGGAGTTTATTGGGGTAATGGGGGTGTTTATTGGGGTGATGGGGGTGTTTATTGGGGTAATGGGGGTGTTTATTGGGGTAATGAGGGTGTTTATTGGGGTAATGGGGGTGTTTATTTGGGTAGGTAATTGTGGAGTTTATTGGGGTAATAGGGGAAGTTGGTTGGGGTAGTGGGGGAAGTTGGTGGGGTAATGGGGGGGCATTCAGTTGTTTGTAGAGGTAATGGGGGAGAAGTTTTGCCAGTTTTAGGTATTTGCGACAAGTACTTCCCTCCATTAATTAATTAATTCATAAAGAAAATTCCAATCCATTTGAGTCATTGAACCGGAAAATTCTGGAACGATGCTGTCTTTTGTATGTAGGTTAAAGTTGAGACATTTCTTCCGTTTTTTCCCTTCTTCTTAAGTAGGAAGTTTCTATACTAGGCCTAAACTGACCTTTGCTTTACATATTCGGGAAGGATGCCAAAATTCAGGGTCGGTTCTCTCGACCTGTCAACACTTCACCACGTCAGGACCGTTTTAAAAATGGGCCCTTAAAATATTTCAATTCAAATAGTCACAATTCCTGTTATTTCCGTGTCAAATTAAGCTTTTTGAAGGACATCTTGAGATGAAAAAGATATTTTTGGTATGGATTCGTCAGTGGTGGTCTATCAATTTGTAGAGTTAACATTTCGGGGGTGGGAAGGGGGTAATGAATGGGCGTAAGTCCCCCGAGGCTCTGACGAATGTTCATACATATTCCATGGTGGACAGATGTCGAGTGTCGACCCTCATAGTTCTCCGAGGCTCCTTCTGCTCATCTGCATCCCAGGCCGCAATTAGAGTTGTCGTCAATCTTAATCAGCTCCCTCCGCTCTCCGGACCTTATTACGAGTCTAAATTGATGTCGTTATTATGTGGGTTGGGAGACCTCAAGCCGCAAATGATCGGGCCCTCATCTCCTATCGCTGAATATTAAAAAGGCTTTTATAAAATTACCACGACGTACATTAAAATTGATTCTTTTTTGAGTTTCATTCCTTTTATACAGTCATCCAGCCGATTAATACGTCAAGGAGTCTTCATGAGCCTTCATGAGTCTTCAAGAGTCTTCGTGAGTCTTCATGAGCCTTCATGAGCCTTCATGAGCCTTCGTGAGCCTTCGTGAGCCTTCGTGAGCCTTCATGAGCCTTCGTGAGCCTTCATGAGCCTTCATGAGCCTTCATGAGTCTTCATGAGCCTTCATGCAGTATTTCGTCGCAAAATTCCCTCAAAAATGGCAAAATTCGCTTTTGTTCTTATAATTTTTTATTTCTTTACTATTTTTATCTTCTCGAAATCATCGAAAATGATTAAGATGGCGGACATTTATCACGGTGCAGTTAAGTGTTCGGGTTTATAGTAAAGAACGCCCTTATCTGACGGCTGAGGGGGCACAAAAAAACGACACAAACAGTTTAAGATAAGAGGATGTCGTGTCCATTAATTAAACGAGCTTTGGGGTCTTCTAGATGACGTAATTAAATTAAAAGAATGTTCGCCACAGCTGAAAAACTCACCTGCTAGTGACCTTTGGAAAGATGACCTGTGCGTATTTAATTAAGGCACCTGTCGATGAGACAGGTCCCCGGTAACGGTTTTCGCACGACCCCAGGGGACGACAATGGAGGAGGATATGTCGTGGGAACCGGACTCGGAAGTGAACCTTACCATTGGGAAGGTCAAGGGGTTGGTGCATTTGATGTCTTATCATTGTTGTAGTTGATGCAAGTGGCGACTGCCATTCTCTCGCCAAAAAAGCCTTCAAGAATGCCATTGGTCATTGGGAAGTGGCGTAGACTCATTATATCGCGATTCAGACTAAAGAAGAGCCTTCTCACTCCCTTGGGGGTACGTGCGGGGACCGTAAAGAATGGCAGTGTAAGCTATTTTCGGTGATAGAGCAACTGCAACCACAATTTCGATATTATCAGAGCAATAAAGACAAAAGGAAAATGATTAAGAAGAGTTTTCGAAAGAGTGGGTTTTCATGAAAATCTTCTTTACCCTCGCTACTTATCCCGACGCAAATTAAATGGGAAGAAACGTTTTTTCTGAAGTTAATGTAGCGTAAACCGAAAATCTTTCTTTTGGCCTTTTCTTTTCACATCGCCCGCACGCCTAATGGGGTAAACAAAGCTAAATGTCATACTCCGCCATCGATTTCCGCTCTTAAACGTCTCGAGGCGAAGATATTCGGCGTGATTAACTTCGTGGATGATCGATCGTAGGACACGCGTTCCGCTTATTTCCCAAGTGTGGGATCCGTCATTTTGACCCCGCCGCGGGTTTCTTGAGGGAGCTTTCGGACGCGACCTCCCCTTCAGGCAACCCCAACGAGTCACCCATCCCTCCGTCTTCACCCCTCAGGTTTAATGAGCTAGTTTACGATGGATCGTTAGGGAACATCTTGTGCACCGCTGATTATTGAAACCGAAACGGATAATTGCATTTTAACGATTTCAACCAAATTGAGGGTGACAAAAAATACTTATTAAATCAAAAATTCGATATCGAAGAAGCTTCTAATTCAGGTCTCGTCACCTCCATTATCCTTCTCGATTCACTCATCGAACCACCTTCCTCCCTGAATCCCTACCTTCCCCAACCTCCCACCTCCACTACCATCCTTGACCCTCCCTCAACCCTATCTCCTGGCCCTACCCCTAAGTTCCTCCTACCTCCCCAACCTTCAACCACCAACCCTCATCACCCCAACCTCCCAGTCGCCCTTCAATAACTTTCTTTTCGATGAAGATAAAAAGTGGCATTCATTCAAGGCGAATCGGTTATCACTATTTCGTCTGCAAAAGGTGCGGGCACATCAAAAACGATTAAAATTTTGTTTATTTTCTTCATAAAAAGAAACCTCAGATTTAAAATTACGAAAGTCGACAATTTCACATCAGTTTATGGTCCTATGAAAATAATTTTAAGACGCCATATATTTTATTGAATTTTTTTTTCTTAGTAAAAAGGTCACGATTTGAATATGAAGGTGTTGATTTTTAAAGAGAGAAAAAAAAAAGAGTCCAATGTTGCTACTGGTTACGGTAGATTAAACCTTTCCTCGGTTTTGAAGGGGGTGCGGATTTGGAAGAGACAATGGGTTAAACCGTTTATTGTTTTGTAGAGGAGATAATCCCCTTAACGTCGCTCGATGGTGGGGAGCTGAGAGAATCAAACCCGTTTCGGGGGTGTCACCTAATGCGAATGGGTTTAATCAACTATTTAGGCCTCGAACGAGTGGTTTACACCTTAGGATGAAGAAGACGGAGAGAGAAGCCTGAAATGACTCGGTTTCCAGGATTTCTCATGTTACCCCTTAAGGAAACCTTTGTCGTCAAAACTCCGGATACTCCGAAACTCCTTAAGGTTTCGACTTGTACGGATTCGTACAAATCCGATACTGAAACAGTGATTAAGTTCGAGGAGGGGACAAAAAATTCCTTAAAATGCAAATCACGAGACAAACGTTGTTCCGGCTTGGAATGTCATTCTCTTGTTTAGAATACCATTCAGTCGTCATCGCCATCGCGTCCTCATCAACATCGTCATCTTCGTCCTCATCGTCATCCTAATCGTCCTCCTAATCGACATCCTAACCGTCACCCTGACCGTCATCCTGATCGTCATCCTGATCGTCACCCTGATCGTCACCCTGATCGTCACCCTGACCGTAATCCTGATCGTCATCCTAATCCTCATCCTAATAATTATCCTCATCATAATCTCCATCCTAATCCCCATCCTAATCGTCATCCTAATCGTCATCCTAATCGTCATCCTAATCGTCCTCCTAATCGACATCCTAACCGTCAATCACATCGTTATCCTAATCGTCCTCCTAATCGACATCCTAACCGTCATCCTGATCGTCATCCTAACCGTCATCCTAACCGTCATCCTAATCGTCATCCTAATACTTATCCTCATCCTAATCCTCATCCTAATCCTCATCATAATCTCCATCCTAATCCTCATCCTAATCGTCATCCACATCTTCATCCTAATCGTCATCCTGATCGTCATCCTAATCGTCATCCTGATCTTCATCCTAATCGTCATCCTAATCGTCATCCTAATCGATACATCGCTAATAGACTTATCCTTTAATACTATGTCCTCATCACACATCTGTCTATCTTCGTCTTGCTCATACGTCATCCTATCGTCCTGCTCGCTCAATCGACATCCTAACCGTCACCCTGACCGTCATCCTGATATCGTCATCCTGATCTGTCACCGCTGATCGTCACCCTCTGACCGTGTCATCCTGATCTTCAATTCCTAATCCGCGCTCATCCGAATCGTGTCATCCCATAATGCGTCACTCCTTATCTCATCCTGACAATACTCTGAATCTCATGCCCTAATCCTCATCCTAATCGTCATCCACATCTTCATCCTAATCGTCATCCTAATCGTCATCCTAATACTTATCTTCATCCTAATCCTCATCATAATATCCATCCTAATCCTCATCCTAATCGTCATCATAACCGTCACCCTAACAGTCATCATAACCGTCACCCTAACATCATCCTAACCGTCATCCTAATCGTCATCCTAATGCTTATCTTCATCCTAATCGTCATCCCCAAACCTTAAAAAGACCATTCTTTCTTTATAAGTGTCTTGGAATGATTATTTAAAACCGAAACAAGTCTTTTTTGGACGCTATTTTTTTTAAGTGATAAAAAGCAGTTATTCCATAATTGGTAGAGCTCTATATTTAAATTGTTTTTTATTTATCTAGAGAAAGTTATAATTATAAATTGCATGTTTTTCATGTTTTTTCTTTTTTTTTTAATTTGTAGGTGAAGTGCTCATTTCGTAACGTTACAGGGAAGAAAAAAAGTTTTTTGATTTTTTGTTCCATCCCCTCGAGGGTTTCTGATAATCAACTTTTTTCCTTGAAACTCAATTATCTCCGATATCAATCTCCGTCGTATAGAAATGAGATTCGCGGTTCATAAAAAAATGCTCTCCCCTTCGTTTAATTGCATTATGTGAGTTGGGGTGGGCGCTGATCTGGAAAGCGATTTTGACGCCGGTCAAGAGAAAAGGGAAAAAAACGAGCTCGGGCAGAAGCGCGGAATGAGTACAAGGAATATCTTCCCATCAGAAGGGGGGGGGGGAAATCGCATAATAGCGGCCGAAAGGCCTGGTGTAGTGGTCTTTATTTGTCATTGGAGCAAGACCAGAAGCATGGGTAAAACCACGCTTATACCGTCAGAGGCTATCCACTGCGCGCCGTTCGTGAGAATAAACCCCGCGCTGATGTTTAGTCTTGAATGGCCCGCTGACGGGCAGAGATAGCTTGAAAAGCTGGTCGGACGAGAAAAGTCCGGTGTATAAACCCCAGCATTTCTACATGCAGCGACTGATGACGCAGACGATGCATACCAGGGTGACTCGGTACGGACGCTGATTTGATAAGCGTTGAAAACCGCAGCGCGATTACGCGAGCTTGATTTGCTCTATAAGATCGATGCACGACACGCCGGGTCTGAGTCATTGGCATCACGATCGTTGCAGAGTGCCGCAGGATAAACGCACGCGCACGCAGCGTTGGGATGGTTCTTGTTGACTAAAAAATCTGGACACTGATGACCGCTGGGGAGAAAGCAGACCGTACGATCTAGCCTACGGCATGATAACAAAAGGTCTGAAGAACAATCTGGGCTAAGAGCTGGGATGCGTTTGTTGTCCTGCTGACAGTCAGGCTTAACCGCGAACTGGAAAGCGCGTGAACAAGCGCACCGTGCCCAGACGACTCACGCGATATACCGGCCAATTGAGCAGTAGGACTGTGATTATTGGGGTTGGCATCTATCGTGAAGGTTCTTATGACGAGATACCAGTTCCGGCAGAGACAGAGCTGATACTCAGTGGCTCACACGGCACGGCAAAACGACGGCAGCAGTTTTTCTGCCTAGCAAAAAGACGGCGCAAATTTATACGATATGGACGCAGCAGGCAGACGCGGCATGACGCGAAAACAGGCAGCAGTCGCATGCATAAACAGTATGCGAGAAGGAGGATGTTTGATGCTAATCGCTAAAATCATCGGCACGTGGGTGGATGCTGTTCTGTGAGTTTTTTAGGTGCTATCTCTTCTTCTCTAATGGCACAAGTTTATTTATTCAGGAAGTTCAGACGCGTTCGGTGTGATTGTAGCGCAGTATGGTGTGGTTAATTTTCGGCTTGGGCCAATAGCCATCGTCAAATTCGGATGGGGGTTTATCAGATGAACGGTCAACATAACACTGAGCGTGAACTTTTGAACGCTG
>JAGWEN010001644.1:0-20245 GCA_018703685.1 Orius laevigatus
ATTTAATTGCCATTATTATTTAAAATTATAAAAATGACCTTTTATCTTTGTACGCAGGATCAGCAACAATGGCGCAGCAATTTGTGAATTTTAATATTTAGAATTTGGAAAGGTTATGTTTTCCTTATCAAAACCACGAGCAAATAAATCTATGAAAAAATTTCAAAATTTATGCTGAATCGCCTTTAAACGTGTAAATTTTAAAACTTTCCATTTTGAATTGTTTTTTAAATCTTCAAGATAGGAATAAAATTAAAAAATTTATTTGAAAAAAGGCGCCATTTGGTTGTAGGTTTTTTTTGCACCACATGTGGACTGATATGACCATGTCCCTGCTAACATTGAGTATTATTGCGAATTCGGTGTAACTTTTGTAAGGTTTTTCAGAATGGAACGGACTCCAGTTGAATAATAATTAGATAATTGATTTTTTTGAGCGTTTTCTTAAAGGCGAGTCATGGTGAGTTAAATGAATTCATTATATTGAAGATATGGGTTGAATCCTTGGGGGCTAGCTGGTTGTTTTGGGTTCAGATTTGACTTTGCAGCAGTGTTGACTTCGTTACAGCTAGCTGGTCTATTCCATGTTTATGTGTGACTAGTCAAATTTGTTACGCCAAGCTGGTCGATGCTGAAACCTGACATACCACTGCTTTCAATGTCATACAGATCCATGGAGCCTAGTTGTTGTGACTTGGCTTCATAGCTGTTCTATACCCCATATATTCAATTTCTTATCTATGAGTTGTATCGATTAAAGCTAGCTGGTCAACAGATGGCAGAGTTTTGCTTTTGGTTACTCCATATTCTCCTCAACTTACCCACCACCTCTCCTACCCTCCTCAGCCACCCCTACCCTCCTCAACCTACCCACAACCTCCCCTACCCAACTGGACCCTCCGCACACACTCCATCACTCCCCTACCCTCCTCAACCTACCAACCACATCCCCTATCCTACTGGACCCACATCACCCACTCCATCACTTCCCCTACCCTCCTCAACGTACCCACCACCTCTCCTATCCTACTGGACCCACATCACCCACTCCATCACTTCCCATACCCTCCTCAACCTACCCACTTCCCCTACAGTCCTGCACATACCCCATCACTTCCCCTACCCTCCTGGACCGTCCTCACCCACCCCATCACTTCCCCTCCCCTCCTGGACCGTCCTCACCCACCCCATCACTTCCCCTACCTTCCTCAACCTACCCAAAACCTCCCCTACCCTCCTCACCCACCCCATCACTTCCCCTGCCCTCCTAAACCTCCCCATCACTTCCCCTGCCCTCCTAAACCTCCCCACCACCTCCCTCTACCATCCTGGACATTCCTCACCCACCCCATCACCTCCCCTACCCTCCTCAACCTACCCACTACCTCCACTACCATCCTGGATTCTCCTCAACATCCCCACCACCTCCCTTACCCTCCTGGACCCTCCTCACCCACCCCATTACTTCCCCTGCCCTCCTAAACCTCCCCACCACCTCCCCCTACCATCCTGGACATTCCTCACCCACCCCATCACCTCCCCTACCCTCCTCAACCTACCCACCACCTCCACTACCATCCTGGATTCTCCTCAACATCCCCACCACCTCCCTTACCCTCCTGGACCCTCCTCACCCACCCCATTACTTCCCCTGCCCTCCTAAACCTCCCCACCACCTCCCTCTACCATCCTGGACATTCCTCACCCACCCCATCACCTCCCCTACCCTCCTCAACCTACCCACCACCTCCACTACCATCCTGGATTCTCCTCAACATCCCCACCACCTCCCTTACCCTCCTGGACCCTCCTCACCCACCCCATTACTTCCCCTGCCCTCCTAAACCTCCCCACCACCTCCCCCTACCACCCTAGACATTCCTCACCCACCCCATCACCTCCCATACCCTCCTCACCCACCCCATCACTTCCCCTGCCCTCCTCAACCTCCCCACCACCTCCCCTACCATCCTGGACCCTCCTCACCTACCCCATCACCTCTCATACCCTCCTCAACGTTCCCACCACCTCCCCTACCATCCTGGATTCTCCTCAACCTCACCTACCCTCCTGGACACTCCTCACCCACCCCATCACCTCCCCTACCCTCCTGGACACTCCTCACCCACCCCATCGCGTCGCCTCCCCTGCCCTCCTCAACCTACTCACCAACTCCCATGCCCTCCTCAACCTCCCCTACCATCCTCAACCTACCCACCACTCCCCTGCCCTCCTCAATCTACCCACCACCTCCCATGCCCTCCTCAACCTACCCACCACCTCCCCTACCCTGCTGGACTCTCCTCAACCTACCCACCATCTCCGCTACCCTCCTGGACTCTCCTCAACCGACTCACCACCTCCCCTACCTTCCTCAACCTACTCACCACTTCCCCTACCCTCCTCAACTTACCCACCACCTTCCTTACCCTACCCTACCCAACCCATTCTCTCTCAACAACCCACCCCTCTCCTCCTGTCACCTCCCCTACCCTCCGTGTTTAGTTCTATTCTGACCTCAAGTTGTTTAATTTTTACAGTTGAGGATTGCTGGAAAGAAGATCGCCTTGGAAGGCTTGGCCCCTTTAGTTTACCCCAGAACAAATGTCCACCGACCAGTTCTCACTGTGAGTAATCCTTAATCAGTTCAAATTTCAAGAATTTCTTCCAGATTTGTCGTACCCGGAGCGACGGAAGGCCCGGCTTCTTCTCCAAGGTCATCCAAAACGTCAAGCAGGACTTCGAGAAGAACAAAGAGATGAAAGAAAGCCTCAAGAAATTCCGTGAAGAAGCGCAGAAACTCGAGCAGTCCGACGCCCTCCAAAAAGCGCGTCAGAAGTTCCAGTCTGTCGAATCGGAAGCTTCAAAGAGCAGCCAAGTCTTCAAAGAAAGCTTAGACACCATCAAAGGCAAAGTGACGGACGTCCTCGAAGAAGCCGGCAAATCCGACATCGCCAAAAAAGCTGGCCAAATCGGCGTCGAGATCGGCAAAACCGCCCGTGGCGCCGCAGAATCATTGTCGGAGAAAGGTCAGCAAATCGGAAAAACGACCACCTTCCAGACCATCAGCAAAACAGCATCCGCAGTCAAAGAAGAACTCGACCAAGGCGGCATCCACTCCCACGTCTACCAATCACCAGTCAAACTCCGAAAACGCGTCGAAACCATCTCCGACCCCAAAATGGTCCAACCGGATTCCGAAACCCTCGGCATCGAAATCCACAAAGACTCAAATTCTACCAAAGCTGGCAAAACTTCAAAGAAAACAACGCATACGTCAACAAAGTCATCGACTGGAAGATCAAATACGACGAAAGCGACAACCCAGTCATCCGAGCATCGCGAGCGCTCACAGAAAAGAGTGAGCGACATCATGGGCGGACTTTTTCAAAAAACCGAGCTTTCCGAAACCCTCACCGAAATATGCCAAACTAGACTGCAATTTCGACAAAAACCATTTTCTGCGAGAATGCGAGAAGGACATCATTCCCAACATTCTGGAAGCGATGGTCCGTGGTGATTTAGAAATACTCAAAGACTGGTGCCATGAAGGTCCATACAATATATTATCGACACCCATAAAACAGGCGCAGAATCTTAGATACAAATTTCGTTCCAAAATCCTAGATATCGACAACGTAGACCTCGTTTTGGGCAAAATGATGGACCAAGGTCCCGTCCTTGTCATAACATTTCAATCGCAGCAAATCCTCTGTGTGACCGATCAGAATGACAATGTCGTAGAAGGTGATCCGAACAAAGTTTTGCGTGTGAATTATGTTTGGGTTTTGTGCCGCGACCCTTCAGAATTGGACCCTCGAGCCGCCTGGAGACTCCTAGACTTGTCTGCCAGCAGTAGCGAACAACTACTCTAAAAAAATTCAAACGCAAATTAGTTGTTTTCCGTTAGATTGCCAAAATGTTTAAAAAAATTTCTGTAAATAATTTGTAAATAAACAATAGTCAAGTTTTAAAAGTATTCTTTCTTCATTATTCATTGTTAGTCAAATTTCCTAGTTGATTTTTTTTTTACATTTTTTTCAGTTGCCACAATTGTTTTTGAATAAACGGTTATTTATTTTTATGATGTTCTTTTCTTTAGGCCCAAAAGTTGAACTTTCTCATAAAGGGACTTCTTACAGTGGATATACAGGGATTGGTCTGTGCCAAGGCTTTACGCTTCACCATCTACCACCTCCCCTACTCTCCTGGAACCTCCCATTACCTAACCTCCTGGATGCTCCCGTCACCTACCCTACCCTCTTGGATCCTCCCATAACCTCCCCTTATCTCCTGGATAATCGCATCACCTTCTCTAATCTCCTGGATCCTCCCATAGTCCCATCACCACCCTACATAAGGTCACCTCCCCTAATCTCCTGGATCCTCCCCTAATCTATTAGATTCTCGCATCACCTCCTCTAATCTAGTGGGTCCTCCCATCACCTCCCCTAATCACCTGGATCCTCCAATCACCTCCCCTAATCTCCTGGATCCTCCCATCACCTACCCTACCCTCTTGGATCCTCCCGTCACCTCTCCTGGAACCTCCCGTCACCTCTCCTACTCTCCTGGAACCTCCCGTCACCTCACCTACCCTCCTGCACCTTCCCATACTCTGCCATCACCTCCCCTACCCTCCTGGAACCTCCCGCCACCACCCCTACTCTCCCTCCCCCACATCCCATACCCTCCTGGATTCTCCCACCATCTCCTCTTATCTCCTGGATAATCCCATCACCTCCCCTAATCTCCTGGATCCTCCCATCACCTCCCCTACACTAACGTCACCTCCCTGGATCCTCCTAGATTCTCCCGTCACCTCTCCTACTCTCCCTCCCCCAACATCCCATTTCCTCCCGTCACCTCACCTACCCTCCTGCACCTTCCCATACTCTGCCATCACCTCCCCCACCCTCCTGGAACCTCACGCCACCACCCCTACTCTCCCTCCCCCAACATCCCATTTTCTCCCGTCACCTTACCTATCCTCCTGGATTCTCCCATCACCTTACCTACCCTCCTGGATTCTCCCATCACCTATCCTACCCTCCTGGATCCTCCCGTCACCTCCCCTACCCTCTGGGTCCTCCAGTCACCTCCCCTACCTTCTGGATCCTCCCGTCACCTCCCCTACCCTCTGGATCCTCCCGTCACCTCCCTAACCCTCTGGATCATCCCTTACCCTCTGGATCCTCCCATCACCTCCCCTACCCTCTGGATCCTCCCGTCTCCATCCCCTACCCTCTGGATCCTCCCGTCTCCATCCCCTACCCTCTGGATCCTCCCGACACCTCCCCTACCCTCTGGGCCCTCCCGTCACCTCCCCTACCCTCTGGATCCTCCCGTCACCTCCCCTACCCTCTGGATCCTCCCGTCTCCATCCCCTACCCTCTGGATCCTCCCGTCACCTCCCTAACCCTCTGGATCCTCCCTTACCCTCTGGATCCTCCCGTCACCTCCCCTACCCTCTGGATCCTCCCGTCACCTCCCCTACCCTCTGGATCCTCCCGTCACCTCCCTACCCTCTGGATCCTCCCGTCACCTCCCCTACCCTCTGGATCCTCCCGTCTCCATCCCCTACCCTCTGGATCCTCCCGTCTCCATCCCCTACCCTCTGGATCCTCCCGTCACCTCCCCTACCCTCTGGGCCCTCCAGTCACCTCCCCTACCCTCTGGATCCTCCCGTCACCTCCCCTACCCTCTGGATCCTCCCGTCACCTCCCCTACCCTCTGGGTCCTCCAGTCACCTCCCCTACCCTCTGGATCCTCCCTTACCCTCTGGATCCTCCCTTACCCTTGGATCCTCCCTTACCCTCTGGATCCTCCCGTCACCTCCCTTGCCCTCTGGATCCTCCCGTCACCTCCCCTACCCTCTGGATCCTCCCGTCACCTCCCCTACCCTCTGGGTCCTCCAGTCACCTACCCTACCCTCTGGATCCTCCCGTCACCTCCCCAACCCTCTGGATCCTCCCGTCACCTCCCCCAACCCTCTGGATCCTCCTGTCACCTCCCCTACCCTCCCCCTCTCCCATCACATTATCACGGGTTATAAATGGGAAATTTATCAAGCCCAATAGGCAATAATAAAACAATTACCTATTATCATGATTTATTTCAGCCAAAATAACAATAGAAAATTAATAATTTAAATTAAAAACTAATGCAAATAAAACTTTGATTTTTTCTTCAACCCAAAACATCGCCTTTTCAAATCTAATTTCTACAACTCAATAATCAAAAAATAAATAAATCAAATAAAAAAAAGAGTTAAATATATTATTTAATAAATATCACACTCATAAAAAGCCCTTTTCATATAAACTTTTATTATAATCAAAATACAAAAATATTTTATTATTTACTATCAACCTGAGGATTGGAGATTCATTGGTTCGATAGCATTCAGTTTTGTACACCATGAAAAGGTTATAAAACGAAAAGGTTAATTATGTCTTTGAGGTTATAATTTGAGTGTAAAACCCATATTTTGTCTTTAAAACTTAAGAACTACTTTTTTTCTTTTTTTTTCTTTGGATATAAGGTTATTATACTGGGTATTGGGTTTGTAGCCCATGCTTCACCCCCCTTGGGAGGAACATTTTAAAACCCTTAACCCTATTTAGTAATACTGTGATAAAACATCACTATTTGTCCATAGAATTAGTTATATAAGGACAAACAGGAATGGATAAATTATTTCATTATCAATATAATAAAAAATAGAGGCATAAATAACGCTAATATGGAAGGTTGTAGGTTTTAGACCTTTTATTTGATGGTTGATGGGAATTTAGTTTTCGATTTCGAACCAAGGGTGGTCGAGGACGTCGTCGGCAGTGAATCTGAGTTCGGGGTTAGATTGGAGCATGTGGGAGATGAGGTCTTTAGCGAGGTCGGATACGTCGTCCCAGTATGGGGAAGGGTAGCCGTACTGTCCGCTGAGGATGTCGTCGAAAAGTTCTTCCTGGTCATTGTTGGCGCTTACGAAAGGCGGGAAGCCGCAGAGGGTGATGTAAAGGATGACGCCCATCGCCCAAACGTCGATTTCGAGGCCGTAGCCGCTTTCTGCGAGGATTTCTGGGGCGACGTACGTCGGGGTGCCGCAGATCGTCGTGAGTGGCTCGGTCACTTTTTGAGCGAGGCCGAAGTCGCCGACTTTTAACGTTTTTAACCTCTCGCCTTCCATTTCGACCTAAAATAAAAGTATTGATCGATTATCAATAGGTAGAGAGGCTGGTGATGGTAGAGTGGGAGGATCCAGGAGGGGAAGGGAGGTGATGGGAGAGTGGGAGGATCCAGAGGGTAGGGGGAGTGATGGGAGAGTGGGAGGATCCAGAGGGTAGGGGAAGTGATGGGAGAGTGGGAGGATCTGGAAGGGGAGGGGAGGTGATGGGAGAGTGGGAGGGTCTGGAGGTGATGAGACACAAGACTGAGGGTAGGGAAAGTGATGGGAGAGTGGGAGGATCCAGGAGGGGAGGGGAAGTGATGGGAGAGTGGGAGGATCTGGAAGGGGAGGGAGGTGATGAGAGGATTCAGGAGGGTAAGTGAGGTGATGGGAGAGGGAAAATGATCCAAGACTGAGGGTAGGGGGAGTGATGGGAGACTGGGAGTGTCGTGGAGGGTAGGGAAAGTGATGTGGGAGGATCCAGGAGGGTAAGGGAGGTGATGGGAGAGTGGGAAGGTCGTGGAGGGTAGGGGAAGTGATGTGGGAGGATCCAGGAGGGTAGAGGAGGTGATGGGAGAGTGGGAGGATCTGGGAGGTAGGGGAAGTGATGGGAGAGTGGGAGGGTTGTAGAGGATAAGGGAGATGATGTGTGATGGAGGTGATGTGAAATTGGGAGGATCCAGGAGGGTAGGGGAAGTGATGGGAGAGTGGGAGGATCTGGAGGGGAGGGGAGGTGATGGGAGTGGGGGAGGACACAAGACTGAGGAAGTGATGGGAGAGTGGGAGGATCCAGGAGGGGAGGGGAAGTGATGGGAGAGTGGGAGGATCTGGAGGGGAGGGAGTGATGAGAGATATGAGGGTCGAGTGAGGGTGATGGAGAGAGTGGGAGGATTCAGATGGTAGAGGGAAGAGTGATTGGAGAGTGGGAGGATCCAGACGAGGTAGGGGGAGTGATGGGAGACTGGGAGTGTCGTGGAGGGTAGGGGAAGTGATGTGGGAGAATCCAGGAGGGTAAATGAGGTGATGGGAGAGTGGGAGGATCCGGGAGGGTAGGGAAGTGATGGGAGAGTGGGAGGGTTGTAGAGGATAAGGGAGATGATGTGTGATGGAGGTGATGTGAAATTGGGAGGATCCAGGAGGGTAGGGGAAGTGATGGGAGAGTGGGATGGTCAGGAGGGTAGGGGGTGTGATGGGAGAGTGGGAGGGTAGGGGAAGTGATGTGGGAGGATCCAGGGGGTAGGGGAGGTGATGGAAAAGTGGGAAGGTCGTGGGGGGTAGGGGAAGTGATTGGGAGGATCCAGGAGGGTAAATGAGGTGATGGGAGAGTGGGAGGATCCGGGAGGTAGGGGAAGTGATGGGAGAGTGGGAGGGTTGTAGAGGGATAGGGGATGATGTGTGATGGAGGTGATGTGAAATTGGGAGGATCCAGGAGGGTAGGGGAAGTGATGGGAGAGTGGGATGGTCAGGAGGGTAGGGGGTGTGATGGGAGAGTGGGAGGGTAGGGGAAGTGATGTGGGAGGATCTAGAGGGTAGGGGAGGTGATGGAAAAGTGGGAGGATCCTGGAGGTAGAGGAAGTGATGGGAGAGTGGGAGGATAGGGGAAGTGACGGGATAGTAGGAGGGTGGGGGAAGTTACGGGAGAGTGGGAGGGTAGGTAGGGGAAGTGATGTAGGAGGGTAGGAGAGGTAATCGGTGGGGGGAGAAGGCTCGTGGTGAGTAGAGGAAGTGATGGGAGAATGGGAGGGTCGTGGAGGGTGGAGGAAGTGATGGGAGGGTGGGACGATCAATTAGGGTTTAGTCAACTCTAGAACCAGCGGATAGCTCAATTTATAGCTAAAAAGTTCCTAAATACTTAATTTCTCAACCACACCTCTAAAACTGACTTACAAGTAAATTTTCTGGTTTTATATCTCGATGTACGATGCTCCTTTCATGTAAATACGCCAACGCTGAGGCCAAATTTTGAGTCATTACCATCGCATCTGCTTCTGGAAATTTGACCGCCCTTGAGATCGCATCAAACAGATCTCCTCCCTGAAAAAAAAGCAATGAGTTTCCAAAAATGGTAATTTTGACAAAAAGTATACCTTAACTAATTCCATAACTAAATATAGTTCGGTGGGAGTGTCGTACTCGGTGATTAGTTGAATGATATTGGGGTGTTTGACGATTCTTAAAATGGCGACCTCGTTTTCGATCATTTGCTCCTTTCCGAGGCATTTTGATTTGTCGATTATTTTAAGGGCGTATTCCGTACCTTTGGTTCTAAAGGAAGAAAGTCAAAATAGTGTCTGAAAAGGGAAACTCACTTGTCGACGCATTTACGGACGAATGCGAAATTTCCGTCGCCGATCACTTGGCCGACGTTGAATCGTGAGAGGACGCGGGCGGCGATCGTCGGCGATGAGTTGCCCCTTTTGAGACATTTCGGCGATTTCGTTTTTGTTGGGAGTTTCGGAATACCTCGTCCGTTCTGGTCATGCAATGCGTGCCTGTTTTCAACTCGCCGTTTTTCCTTAAACCCTTCGCTAGGGCTTGTATCGATTTCAATTCTTCGAATAAAATAAAAGTTCCACCATTATTACATTGTTAGGGACCAGAAAAAAACTGAATTATTAAAATTTCAGTTACGATGACGATTGTAATTGAACTTTTGATGACGATTGTGATATAGATTGCAATTGCAATCATGATAGTGATTTGCACAATTACGATTATCGTTGCGTTAACAATTACAATCGGCATTGTATTCACAATTGTGATCACCATTGTTGCATTCATGATAATTACAAACATCATTGTATTCACGATTGCTATCAAAATTGGATTATGAATGCAATTACTATTGTTTTTGCAAATTACAGTGACGATAGCAATTGCAACGGTATTCACAACTAAGATGTCCATTGTATTCAGAATTACTATGGCCATTGTATTCGCAATTACTATGTCCATTTTATTCGCAATTACTATGTCCATTTTATTCGCAATTACTATGTCCATTTTATTAGCAATTACTATGTCAATTGTATTCGCAATTATGATGGCCATCGGCTTCGCAATTACGATGGTAATTGGATTCGCAATTACGGTGGCCACTGCATTCAGAATTACGGTGGCCATTTTATTCACAATTACAATCACCATTGCATTCAGAATTACGATGACCATTGCATTCACAGTTAAGATGGCCATTGTATTCACAATTACGATGGCCATTTTATTCGCAATTACGATTACCATTGCATTCGCGATTACGATGACCCTTGCATTCGCAATTACTGTGGCCATTGTATTAGCAATTACGTTGGCCATTGTATTAGCAATTACGGTGGCCATTGTATTCACAACTACGATCACTATTGCATTTGGAATTACGATGACCAATGTATTCGGAATTACGATGAACAATGTATTCGGAATTACGATGACCAATGTACTTGGAATTACGATGACCAATGTATTCGGAATTACGATGACCAATGTATTCGGAATTACGATGACCAATGTATTCGGAATTACGATGACCAATGTATTCGGAATTACGATGACTAATGTATTCACAATTACGAAGACCAATGTATTCGGAATTACGATGACCAATGTATTTGGAATTACGATGACTAATGTATTTGGAATTACGATGACTAATGTATTCACAATTACGAAGACCAATGTATTCGGAATTACGATGACCAATGTATTTGGAATTACGACGACCAATGTATTTGGAATTACGATGACTAATGTATTCACAATTACGAAGACCAATGTATTCGGAATTACGAAGACCAATGTATTCGGAATTACGACGACCAATGTATTCGGAATTACGATGACCAATGTATTCGGAATTACGATGACCACTGTATTCGGAATTACAATGACCAATGTTGTATTCACAATTGCATTATCGCTGTATTCACAATTGCAATTACCGTTGTATTCACAATTGCATTAGAAATGCATTCACAATTGCAATTAACATTGTATTCACAATTGCAATTGTGTAGTATTCAAAATAGCAATTACTGTTGTATTCACAATGAAATTTACTGTTGAATTCACAATTGTGATTACTGTTGTATTCTCATTTACAGTGACAACTGTATTCACAATTGCATTAGCGATGTATTCACAATTGCAATGACCGTTGTATTCACAATTATAATGAGTAATGACCATTCTCAGACACAATGACATTCTTATTCACAATTACAATTATATTCTCAACTAATTATTGTATACCCGATTAAAATTGCACTCGCAATTCAGTCACTTTTACAACGACATCGTATTTGAATAACAAATTTGTTCCCAAACATTTCAGTTATTTTAGAAGATAAAATTGGTTTTTGTACCTTCAGGATCTAATTCAAAGTCGTCAGCATTGATTCGTTCTGAGCCATAAGCAAAGAAGACGTCTTGATTTTCAAATAATTCATCCAAATTGGTCACCTTTGAAAATAAAAATTAAGAAAATACTTTATTTGGTTTTAAAATTTACTTGATTCCCTCGAGAAGAGAATAGTTTTCGGACAGCGCCGGTGTCTAATTTAATGAGGTCAGTTATGGAGGATAACGCATGGTCGAAGGATGGAGCATTCCTTTTGCTAATAAGAAGGCGAAACGCTTTTCTGGGTCGATTTCCATTTCGGACGACGATTATGATTTGGGGTCGGGTGTGGTTGGTGGTGACCGTTGGGACAAGCCGAGAGGAAGAACGTGGTTTACTTTTCAGCGGACGAGGTAGCGAAGATGTATAATCGACTTTTTTAAATGTCTCCCCAAGGCCAGAACAGACATAAAGGGCACCATCTTCCAAATCTTCAAGCCTCAAAACTTTCCTTCCGTCCATCGTAAATAAAACCCTCACGCCCGTCGAAAGTCGCACGTTATTCGACAGCGACCTCGTCAACTCATTCAAAAGACTGTCGAACGATCGATATCTGTCTGGAGTAACCGCCATGACGACTCCTTTGCTGAAGCGATCGCCGTTCGCGAAAAACCGAATCCTCTTCGCCTTCCGACCTTTAATCGGCGAACTCTGCAAAGCGTCATCCTTCGGCAAATCCAAACTGTTACCAATAAATTTGTCAATTTTTGAATTCTGAATTCGATCATGAGTCACCACTAACGCCATCCTATAAAAAAAAACTAAAATCAAACTAAACCCTTTAAAAACAACTTACTTTTAACAATCAGGCACACTTTAACAATAAACACATCGAAATCTTAATCACAGATAATTTCCATTAAATGCATCAAAAATAAATAATTTACAACTTAATAATTTAAAATAAAAATCGGAAAAAAGTGAACCAGACTGAAAAAGATAACCTTGTAGGGAGGGGAAGAGAAGGTTATAGTTAGGTTATTGTGGAAGGTAGCGTGTAGGTTATAGTTTGAAAAACAACATTTTGGAATCGTGAACATGCCTGGGGATAAATTGCCTCAGATTTCGGTGAAGACTGATTTTAAACGTTTGCCTAGTTTTAGGCCGCCGAGGGATTTGAAGTTGGCAGAGTATAGGGACGCGTTGCCCGGCGAGGGGAGGACAAGGAAGACGTTCGTTCCTAATCTCAACGTTCAAAGGAAGAAAAACGAGTAAGTGGCTCGGCTATGAGGGGTGGTGGGTGAGTATTTGGCTGGTGGGATCAGCAGAAGAAGTGGAATATGCTGATGGGTTTGTAGAAGCAAGCGAGTTGGAGTGACAGGCTGGACGCTTCGTTTCCACGCAGAAATTAGTGTAATCACTTCATTTCTACATAGAGATTAGTTTAGTCACTTCATTTCTACCAGGAGATTAATGAGTGTCAATTCATTTCTTCACCGAGTTTACTGTAGTATTACTTCATTTCTACGTGGAGATTAGTATAGTCATTATTTCTACATTAGTGCAATCACTTCATTTCTGTGCAGAGATCAGTGGGATCACATTTCATTTCTATGCAGAGATTGGGTTGATCACTTCATTTCATTTGCAGAGATTGGTGTAATCACTTCATTTCTAGACATATTAGTATAGTCACTTCATTTCTACACGGAGATTATTGTATTCACTTCGTTTCTAGGCTGAGATTAGTGCTACTGCTTCATTTCTATGCTGAGATTAGTTCGATCACTTCATTTCTATGCTGAGATTAGTTCGATCACTTCATTTCTATGCTGAGATTAGTTCGATCACTTCATTTCTATGCTGAGATTAGTTCGATCACTTCATTTCTATGCTGAGATTAGTTCGATCACTTCATTTCTATGCTGAGATTAGTTCGATCACTTCATTTCTATGCTGAGATTAGTTCGATCACTTCATTCTATGCAGATTATCGATCACTTCGTTTTACTGAGATTAGTGTCGATCACTTCATTTCTATGCTGAGATTAGTTCGATCACTTCATTTCTATGCTGAGATAGTCGTCACTTATTTTAGCGAGATTGGGTTCGATCACTTCATTTCTATGCGAGATTGGTTGATCACTTCATTTGCTAGCTATTAGTCTATCACTTCATTTCTACATGGAGATTAGTGTAGTATCACTTCATTTCTATGCTGAGATTAGTGTGACACTTCATTTCTATGCTGAGATTAGTTCGATCACTTCATTTCTATGCTTAGACACAATGTAGTATCACTCATTTCTACTCTGAGATTAGTGTGAGTCACTTCATTTCTACAGATTAGTGCAATCACTTCGTTTTTCATGCTGAGATGTTGATCCACATTTCTATCAGTTGTCGTATCATTCTAGACGAGATTAGTGCTATCACTTCATTCTACACGAGATTAAGTACGATCACTTCATTTCTAGCATGAGATTAGTATAGTCTCTTCATTTCTACACTGAGATTAGTGTGTATTCACTGTCGTTTCTACGCTAGAGATTAGTGCTATCACTTCATTCTATGCTGAGATTAGTTCGATCACTGCGTGTCGATCATTTCGTTTCTACATGGAGATCAGTGTAGTATCACTTCATTTCTACATGAGATTAATGTAGTCAATTTATTTCTACATTAGTGCAATCACTTCGTTTCTATGCTTAGACCAATGAAGTATCACAAATTCGTTTCACATCTACAAGATTAGTGTAGTCACTTCATTACTACACAGATTATTGCTATCACTTCGTTTTTCACACTGAGATTAGTGCTAACACTTCGTTTCTACACGGAGATTAGTGCTATCACTTCATTTCTAACGGAGATTAATGTAGTATCACTTCATTCTGCATGGAGATTAGTATAGTCACTT
Source organism: Orius laevigatus (assembly GCA_018703685.1). Lineage (NCBI taxonomy): Eukaryota > Metazoa > Arthropoda > Insecta > Hemiptera > Anthocoridae > Orius > Orius laevigatus. The sequence goes on from JAGWEN010001644.1 coordinate 14,425, forward strand.
CATTTCTACACGGAGATTATTGTATTCATTTCGTTTCTACGCTAAGATTAGTGCTACCACTTCATTTCTATGCTGAGATTATTTCGATCACTTCATTTCTACATGGACATCAATGTAGTATCACTTCATTTCTACACGGAGATTAATGTAGTCAATTTATTTCTACATTAGTGCAATCACTTCGTTTCTATGCTTAGACCAATGAAGTATCACAAGATTAGTGTAGTCACTTTATTACTACACAGATTAGTGTAGTCACTTCATTACTACAGAGATTAGTGAAGACTCTTCATTACTACACTTATTAGTGAAGACCCTTCATTTCTACACTGAGATTAGTGCTATCACTTCGTTTCTTCATGGAGATAGTACTATCACTTCATTTCTATGCTGTGATTAGTGCTATCACTTCATTTCGAAACGGAGATTAGTGCTATCACTTTATTTCGAAACGGAGATTAGTGCTATCACTTCGTTTCTACATGGAGATAGTGCTATCACTTCATTTATAAGCTTTGATTAGTGCTATCACTTCATTTCTATGCGATGATTAGTGCTATCACTTCATTTCAAAACGGAGATTAATGTATTATCACTTCGTTTCTACTTGAATATTAGTGTAATAACTTCATTTCTAGACAGATTAGTATATTCACTTCATTTCTACACAGAGATTAATGTATTCACTTCGTTTCTATGCTGAGATTAGTGCTATCACTTCATTTCTATGCTGAGATTCTACGTAATATCACTTCGTTTTTACTCGAAGATTAGTGTAGTCACTTCATTTACTACACAGATTAGTGAAGACACTTCGTTTCTACACAGAGATTAGTGTGTTCCCTTCGTGTCTACGCTGAGATTAGTGCTATCTCTTCATTTCTATGCTGAGATTAGTGTATCACTTCATTTCCACACGGAGATTAATGTAGTCTCACTTCATTTCTACACGGAGATTAATGTAGTCACTTCATTTCTACACAGATATTAGTGCAATCACTTCGTTTCTACCAGATAGTCCAGTCAGAGCTATCACTTCTTTTCTCGCGAGATTGTGAGTCTTCTACACAGAGCTTATGTAGTATCTCTTTCGTTTCTACACAGAGATTATGTAGTCACTTCATTTCGTATACGAGATGAGTGTATATCACTTTGTTTCTGCGCAGAGATTAATGTAGTCACTTCATCTCCATGAAAATACCAAAATGACAACCAATCCAATGGCCATAGTAACAATTCTGAGGATGCCCTTAGCCCATTCACCAAGAACCATTTGATCATTTTACTCTTCTAGAAGCTAATTGATCATTTTTCCAGTGGCGCACAACCTGAAAAGACTGAAACGTCGACCGACACAAATAAAGCCGAAACAAGTCGGCCGACCACATCCGCCCGAGGTCGAGGAAGAGGCCGCAAAAATTTCGTCCAATCTTCAGGAATCTTCTCCGAAGGTCTAGCACCGACTTTAAAATCATCAGGATGGAAATCGAAATCTTCATCCTCCGAACCATCCATCAAGCCCAAACCAAAAATCAAAACCGTACGTTTTCCCATTTTTATAGGTCAACCATCACATTTTTTTTAGGAAAACCTAAAAGCAGACAAAGAAGAAGATGAATTAATCATGAAGGAACTCATGCGAGATGATTTTTTGGACGACCCCGAATTCGAGCCCGATCTCTCCCATTGCCCCATCCAACTTCCTCTCCAGGCGCCTCCCTAGGAACTAATCGACCTCCAAATTTAAAACTAGAAGACGATAAAAAGCCATTGCTCAATTTAATCAAAAGTAAACTTTAAACCAAAAACAATTCCATAATTTTATCATTTTCAGTCAAGCAAGAACCAGGAGCTGAACCAATAAATGGATTGGACCCACTATGGACCTTCACAACTATCGCTTATCATTACCTAGACTAATAAATCGAACCAGAACATAATATTTTATTTTTACAAGTAATTATTTTTTTAAATTCTTCCCTTTTTATTATAATTTTTTAGATTCCATCTTGTTTTCCGGTTTTAAAAACAGGAGCTGATGAAAATGAGATGAAAAAGGAAGTTTTAAGGACGCTCCCGGCGGGAAAAATTGGAACTTTGAAAATCCGAAAATCGGGCAGGTCCGATCTAGACCTCGGAGATTTGAAATTTTCGCTCGATCTTGGAACCCAATCTGGATGCCGATCGGTAAAATGCTCATAACTTCCACAATTTTTTTTCCAATTTTATTAATATGTATACCGTTGGAAAGCTCTTTAAAATAGCTTTCCGATGGTATAAATATTAATAAAATCGGTCAAAAATTGTGGAAGTTATGAGCATTTGAAAAAATTGTGGAAGTTATGAGCATTTGAAATTTTTTTAGAATTTGATTTCTGCGAATTTGGATGAAGGAGCGAAAACAGGAAACCAAGTTGAAATTGGGTCGATTTCTGCGAATATGATTGTCACTCCACGATGGGAATCTTTGCTGTGATTTTATTTTTATTTAAATAATAAAGAAGTTATTTTAAATTGTAGTTGACATGCATTTTAGGCCTCACGTCGAACACAGAATCGAGTATTGCTTTTATGATCTTAAAAAAATTATTAATCTTATTTTTTTACTATAAAAAAGCTAACTTCTTCCTTTTTTTCGTGGTAAACGATTGCTATCTTATGTGTGGATTCTTTTGCATCCTTTTCGATGCTGTTGACGATTTTTTGGAGCAAATTTTTGTGCTAAAATTATAACTTGAAAGGTAAGTTTTCAACTCTTATTAGTCCAGCTGGTCGAAAAAGAGGGTTTACCGTGCAGAAGTTGCAATGTACTATCTTTTTTCATGACTATTAGGTCCTAAATCCAAGTTTTTGTGTTCCTAACCTCTCTACTTTGTCCGACATATTGAAAAAATGGTTGCAAATCGGGACTTTTTTTGGTTTTTCACTTCTAGCTTGAAAAGTATGGGTTCTAGCGATTTGACCACTTAGTAAAGAATGAAAGATTATTAAATTTTGCTTCTAATGAGCTTTTAAAAGTCAAAATCGGTCCAGCCGTTCAGGAGATATTGAAGGTTAAAGTTTAGTATTTTTTGTAGAATTGATTTTTATGGTATCACCTGAAAACGGAGTCTTATGAAGTCAAGACTAGTCTCATTTTAAAGATAGTAAAAGGTTTTTATTGGAAAAAAACGGAAAGTCCTAGAAAGTTGAGACTATACTTGAAATGGAGGACAAAGCACAGGGACACACATTTGTGGATTTTTCAGGAGAACGGAAAGTCCTAGAAAGTTGAGACTACCCTCAAAATGGAGAACAAAGCACAGGGACACAAATTTGTGGATTTTTTAGGAGAACGGAAAGCCCTAGAAAGTTGAGACTACCCTCAAAATGGAGGACAAAGCACAGGGACGCACATTTTCGGGTATTTTAGGAGAACGGAAAGCCCTAGAAAGTTGAGATTACCCTCAAAATGGAGGACAAAGCACAGGGACACACATTTTTGGATATTTTAGGAGAACGGAAAGTCCCAGGAAGTTGAGACCACACTCATAATGGAGGACAAAGCACAGGGACACACATTTGTGGATTTTTTTAGGAGAACGGAAAGTCCTAGAAAGTTGAGGCTACCCTCAAAATGGAGGACAAAGCACAGGGACACACATTTGTGGATTTTTAGGAGAACGGAAAGCCCTAGAAAGTTGAGATTGCCCTCAAAATGGAGGACAAAGCACAGGGACACACATTTTTGGATTTTTTAGGAGAACGGAAAGCCCTAGAAAGTTGACTATACTCAAAATGGACCTTTTGCATGGTAAAATACCTCTGGAGGACCATATCCATTACTTGAAGAGTCATAGTTTTGAATTCGGCTTCTTTTTCTAATTTATACTCTTCAATCTCAGGACCGACGGAATCTTTGGCTGCCTTTAGCCTGTGAGATTTTTCTAAAAACTTAAAATAAGTAAAAAACTGAATTTGGAAACTCAACTTTTTTTAGCTTCAGCAATCTTTCTAGTCGCATATTCTTGAAATGAACGTAACATGTCTTTTTCTGGCATTTTTCCTTTTTCAGCCACTTTTCCTTTTTCAGCCACTTTTCCTTTTTCAGGCATTTTTCCTTTTTCAGCCATTTAGTCCAAATCTATTTTTCAAACTGATCATGTGTACATGATCAATTTCGCCATAGCAAAATCATTGGATGAAAAATGCCGGTGCAAAAGAACTAATAATCCAATTGAGACCAGACAAGGTCAAGATAAAATGATTTTATTTAGTCGAATGTTTCTTTTTGATCTGATTTACATGAATTTCTGGCTTGATGTCGTAAACGAATTGCAAAAGTTTATCAACAACCTGAAAACAATATTTTAAATTTTGCGTTCTTTTATATGATGGACCCCTATAAATTTCATGTCTTTCTGAAATGAGGGCCTTTTTTTACTTCTTTTTTATTTATTTCGATCGATTTGGTCAATTCTTCGATTTTTTGCTTCGTTTCGCCTTTTATTTGGGCGACGACTTCTTCACTTTCGCCTTGTGCTATGGGAAAAAGAATTAAAAAATTTTAAAAAGAGCTAACTTCGGCTTCAAATTTCGGAATTGGATTTCTTTGTCTTTTTTGAATTGTTGAACTCGGACAACGCCTGCTCTTGGCTTTCTTCAGTTTTTCCAATTTCCCTGTGAATTTGGAAGATGTTTAGAAATACTTGATGAAAAACTTTTTCACTTTTTTCGCATCGGCGATTTTTTCGTTGGCTCGTTTTTGAGCCTCGACGAAGAATGTCGTGTACGTAAATTTTTTTTCGTCTTGCATTTCGCTGATGGAAATGTTTAGAAAGATGTTAACACATGTTAAGTCCTATATTGTGGTTTTTATGGGGTCATAAAGTAGGGAAAGGGGTCGAAAACTGTTTTTTAAATGAAATAAAGACCTCAAATTCTTGTTTTTCACACTAAAAATTGTCAAAAACAACATTTTTGGGCCAAATCAAAAAATGAAAATTTTGGGTTGGAAAAGTAGGGAAAGGGTCCCCCCTTGGGTATGATTGAAAAAAATGTTTTTTAAATGAACTAACGACCTCAAATTCTTGTTTTTCACTCTAAAAACTTGGTGGTCACAAAACAACAATATGTATCCGCGCTAATCTTGTCCCATACCGCCTGCAAGGTTGTTGTTGTTAGACAGAGATAAATATGGTTTCTTTTTTTGGACAGTTTCGAATTTAGAGTGACAAAAAATGACCCATATGCCTGCTATGTTCTTTGAAAAAACGAAGGGAGAATTTGAGGTGGTGGCCAGTCGCCGTTAGTTCCACTTTTTTTTAAAAAACCATAATTTTTTCAATCCATACCCCAAGGAGGGGAACCCACCTTTTCCTACTGGTCGGTTCCAACCCATAAAATTTCCATTCAAATTATTTTTTGACATTACCGCCTTCGGGACCAAAAGGGTGTTTGTGACAATTATTGCCTCTGAGTCTGTGAAAAACCTAGAATTTTGCATCGGTCTTTTCTTCACCTTTTATTTCATTTAAAAAAACAGTTTCGACCCCTTTCCCGCTTACATGTAATGGACCCATCAAAAACCACAATATAAGGACCTTAAATCGTCGGTTAACATACGCTACCTTTTCTAAAACATTTCACATACACGAAATGATAAGACCGAAAAAAAATTCTACCCACTCCTATGCTACTACCGACATTCTCGTCGAGGCCTCAAAAACGAAGCCAACAGCCAAAAAACACGCGCCGACTCATTATGCGAAAAAAATGTGCCGAAAAAGTTTAACTTCATCAACGTATTTCTAAACATCATTCCAAATTCACAGCGGAAATT
>JAGWEN010001645.1:0-20195 GCA_018703685.1 Orius laevigatus
GTATCTTCATCTCATTGTATGTTTTGGTGTCGCTGATACGAATCTGAGGTTTGCTGATCTTATCCTTGTCGAAATTGCAACATTTGGCTTTTGGGTAGTTTTTTGGTTATATCTCAAAACCATGCGTTTCAGCGACTTGACACTTAGAACTGAAATAAAAAGCTACGTACAATTTCCTAAAATCTTTAATTATTTGTCCAATTCGACCATCCGTTGGCAGATATCGATAGGTCAAACCTAGTTCTCGATCTGCTTCCACAATGTTCTTATTTTGGGTAGTTTTTTGGTTATATCTCAAAACTATGCGTTGCAAGCGACGTGACCACTTAGAACGAAACCATGAAAGCGCGTAAAATTTCCTAAAAATCCATGAATTGATTTGTCCAATCGACCATACCGTTTGGCAGATATCGATGTCAAACTAGTTCTTCGATCTGCTTCTCTTATTGATATGTTTTTTGGGTCGCTGATTACGAATCTGAGGTTTGCTGACAGTAATTTTTGTCCGACAACCTTGTCCAAAATTATATTTTTTGGCATTTTGGTAGTTTTTTTGCTTCTATCTCAAGAAACTATGCGTTCAGCGACCGTGACCACTTAGACGAAATAAAAGCTCGTAAAATTTCCTAAAAATGGTGTTAATATTTGTCAATTCGGACCATCCGTTTGGCAGATATCGATGGTCAAACCTAGTTTCTTCGGATCTGCTTCCAAAAATTTCTTATTGTATGTTTTTTGGGTCGCTGATTACGAATCTGAGGTTTTCTGACCGAATTTTTGTCCGAAACTGTCAAAATTTTGGCATTTTGGGAAGTTTTTTGGTTATATCTCAAAAACTATGCGTTTCAGCGACTTGACCACTTAGAACAAAATTAAAGCTCGTAAAATTTCCTAAAAATCCATTAATCATTTGTCCAATTCGGACCATCCGTTTGGCAGAAATCGATGTTCAAACCGATTTCTTCGATCTGCTTAAAAAACAACCGGAGAGTGGTTTGGCTCTTTCCCCTTCGCGAAGGGCGCGGTTATAATTGAGAAATTTTCATAAAGGGAAAACTCAGAAAGAATAAATCATGAGTTTCCGAGTAAAAAAAGGGGAGAAGATACTTGAAGACGTTACCTCGAATCCGTCATTTGGCAACCCTCTCCTGTTAATCGCTTCTATTGAAATCTTTTTATTCTCTTTTTCCAGATATCCCCTTTAATTACCATTTCTGAACCTTTTTTTGTCATTCGTCTCGCTTGGTTTCGCCTTCTCTCCCCAAGTTCAACCAAGTTTACGTTGTAAATATTCAGTTATGCGATCGATATTCTCACCCAATCGTGTACAAATATTAGTTATAGCGACACGAAATCCGTTGGTTAATTTTTTCTTCGGTTCTTATTGAGAAACGTTGGAAAAGAGTCTTGCGATCGAGGTGGTGATGGGAAGGAGAAGGGGAGGGGGTTATTAAAAAGTCATAACGGCACCCTCATCCAATATTCATCCGCGTCTTTTAGCTGCTTCCATCCGCTTGCCGCCTTTCTAACCGTCGCTTACCCTTCATATCATTTTAATCTGTTATAAGCTCAATTTGAGAGAACAAGACGTCTACGTCCAAACGACCAACTTTGTTTTACTTCCAAATCACGTTTTTATCCAATAAACACCCATTGTGAAATCGCAGAATGTTTTCTTTTTTATCTTTGCAAACACTCTCTTCCTCGAATTTTCATTTCATCATTTTTCTTCCGGAACTTGTAGGGATCCCTAATGTCCAAAAATCGAGGTAAAAATGGCCCCTAGTGGATAAAAAAGATTAAAAATCATGCTGAAAAGGGACCCAAAATCAAGCTAAAAAGAGTATTTTTTGTCGTAAAAGAAAAGAATCTAGCTTAAAGGCTCCCTAGTGTCAAAAAATCGAAGTAAAAATGGCCCCTAGTGTCCAAAAAGGATCAAAAATCAAGCTAAAAAGGGCCCCTAGTGTCCAAAAAAGATCAAAACCTACCTGAAAAGGGCCCCTAGTGTCCAAAAATTAAAGTAAAAATGGCCCCTAATATCCAAAAAAGATCAAATCCTACCTACCTAAAAAGGGCCCCTTATGTCCAAAAAAGATCAAAACCCTCTTAAAAAGGTCTCTAGTGTCCTAAAAAGATAAAAACCTACCTAAAAAGGGCTCCTAAATGTCCAAAAGAATTAAAAAATCAGGCTTAAAGGGCCCCTTGTGCTCCAAAAGGCAAAAAAGATCAAAAATCAAGCTAAAAGGACCCCTTGTGTCCAAAAAGGATAAAAAAAATCAAACTAAAAAGGGCCCCTAGCGTCAAAATCGGAAGTGAAAATGGCCCTGAAATGTATCCAAAAAGATCAAACCTACTAAAAAGAGGGCCCCTAGTGTCCATAAATGACCCCTTGTTTCTAAAAATCCAAGTAAAAATGGCCCCTAATGTCCAAAAAAGATCAAAACCTACCTAAAAAGGACTCTTAATGTCCTTAAAAGATTAAAACCTACCTAAAAAGGACTCCTAATGTCCTTAAAAGATCAAAACCTACCTAAAAAGAGCCCTAATGTCCTTCAAAGATCAAAACCCACCTAAAAAGGACCCCTAGTTTCCATAAATGACCCCTGGTTTCTAAAAATCGAAGTAAAAATGGTGCCTAATGTCCAAAACAGATCAAAACCTACCTAAAAAGGGCCCCTAATGTCCAAAAAAAGATCAAAACCTATCTAAAAAGAGCCCCTAATGTCCTAAAAAGATCAAAACCTACCTAAAAATGGCCCCTAGTGTCCAAAAAAGATCAAAAATCAATCTAAAAAGAGCCCCTAGTGTCCAAAAATCGAATTAAAAATGGCCCCTAATGTCCAAAAAAGATAAAAAATCATACTAAAAGGGCCCCTAGTGTCGAAAAAGGATTAAAAAAATCAAACTAAAAAGGGCCCCTAGTGTCCAAAAAGGATAAAAAATCAAACCAAAAAGGGCCCCTAGTGTCCAAAAAAGATCAAAACCTACTTAAAAAGGGCCCCTAATGTCCAAAACGGATCAAAAATCAAGCTAAAAAGGGCCCCTAACGTCCAAAAAAGATCAAAAATCATGTTAAAAGGGCCCCTAGTGTCCAAAAACCGAAGTAAAAATGGCCCCTAATGTCCAAAAAAGATCAAAACCTACCTAAAAAGAGCCCCTAATGTCCTAAAAAGATGAAAACCTACCTAAAAAGGGCCCCTAGTGTCCGAAAGTACCATAATCAGGATGACCGGCCCCGCAGCATCATTTAATTCAGTATTTAGGATTTTTCAAAATTTTCGAAGGAGCCATACCATAAATAGAATAATTTCACTTCCCCTTCCCTCGATCATTACACTAATAATAATTTATATATTACTTTCATTACGGACTTAATAGGTCTTTGAGAAACTTAGCTCGTATTTCATCCCCACCCGGGGGTTGGAACTGTTATTGAACTGATAATATACTACATTCAACGTTCCCCCATAAAAATCATAACAATTTTCCAGGGGCGGACTGGGACTTAGGGTGTGGGTGGGTTTTCAGTTAAGGGGGCGCCCGGATGGGGGGAGGGTGGGGAGGGCAAAAATTTTAACAGAAAATTGGCTTTTAGAAAAAAATATTAGGCAAAAACAGAGGTTCCCAAATTTGGGTTTTAAAATGTTGATTTTGAGGTTTTTGATAAAAGAAATTGCACTTAAAACGTTGATTTTGAGATTTTTTGACAAAACAATTTGCTCTTATAATCATGATTTTGAGGTTATTGACAAAAAATTGTCAATTTAAAGTTGATTTTGAGGTTATTGGACGAAATTTAGGCATCATAAATGTTGATTTTGAGGTTTTTGACAAAAGAAATTGCACTTAAAACGTTGATTTTGAGATTTTTTTATAATCATGATTTTGAGGTTATTGACAAAAAATGTTTATTGACGAAATTAGGCATCATAAATGTTGATTTCGAGTTTTTGACCAAAATTAGGCTTTTTTAAATGTTGATTTGACAAAAGAAATTGCCCTTTAAAACGTAAATTTTGAGATATTTTGACAAAAATTGGTCTTACAACCATGATTTGGAGGCTTTTTGACGAAAAATGGTCAAGTTAAAGTTGATTTTGAGGTTATTGGACAAAATTAGGCTCATAAATGTTGATTTTCGAGGTTTTTGATCACAAAATTTAGCGCTTTTAAATCGTTGGTTTTGAGGTTTTTGTACGAAAATTGCTTTATAAATGTTGATTTCGAGGTTTTTTGACGAAATTATTTTAAAAATGTTGATTTTGAGGTTTTTGCACGAAAATTGGCTTCTTTAAATGTTGATTTTGAGGTTTTGATAAAAGAAATTGCACTTAAAACGTATGATTCTTGAGATTTTGTGACAAAACAATTTGCTGCTATAATCATGATTTGAGGTTATTGACAAAACATGTCCATTTACAGTTCATTTTGAGGCCCTCTATTGCGACGAATTTAGGCATCATAAATCGTGATTTGAGTTTTTGACAAAAGAAATTGCACTTAAAACGTTGATTGTGAGATTTTTGACACAAACAATTGCTCTTATAATCATGATTTGAGGTTATTGACAAAAAATTGTCACATTTAAAGTTGATTTTGAGGTTATTTGACGAAATTTAGGCATCATAAATGTTGATTTTGAAGGGTTTTTGATAAAAGAAATTGCACTTAAAACGTTGATTTGAGATTTTTTGACAAACCAACAATTGCTCTTATAATCAGGATTTTGATGGTTATGACAAAAATTGTCAATTTAAAGTTGATGTTTGAGGTTATTAGGACGAATTCGGCATCATAGAATGTTGATTTTGAGGTTTTTGATAAAAGAAAATTGCCACTTAAAACGTTGATTTTGAGATTTTTTGACAAAACAATTTGCTCTTATAATCATGATTTTGAGGTTATTGACAAAAAATTGTCAATTTAAAGTTGATTTTGAGGTTATTGGACGAAATTTAGGCATCATAAATGTTGATTTTGAGGTTTTTGACAAAAGAAATTGCACTTAAAACGTTGATTTTGAGATTTTTTTATAATCATGATTTTGAGGTTATTGACAAAAAATTGTTTATTGGACGAAATTTAGGCATCATAAATGTTGATTTCGAGGTTTTTTGACCAAAATTAGGCTTTTTAAATGTTGATTTTGACAAAAGAAATTGCCCTTAAAACGTAAATTTTGAGATATTTTGACAAAAATTGGTCTTACAACCATGATTTGGAGGCTTTTGACGAAAAATGGTCAAGTTAAAGTTGATTTTGAGGTTTTTGGACAAAATTAGGCTTCATAAATGTTGATTTCGAGGTTTTTTGACCAAAATTAGGCTTTTTAAATGTTGGTTTTGAGGTTTTTGTACGAAAATTAGGCTTTATAAATGTTGATTTCGAGGTTTTTGGACGAAAATTAAGTTTTAAAAATGTTGGTTTGAGGTTTTTCACGAAAATTTGGCTTTTTAAATGTGATTTCGAGGTTTTTGGACGAAAATTAGGCTTCATAAATGTTGATTTCGAGGTTTTTTTGACCAAAATTAGGCTTTAAAAATGTTGATTTGAGTTTTTGACGAATTTTTGGGGATATTTGCACATCTTTAGCTTTCCGACACCCCCCTGGGGACAGCTTACGCCCCCCAGTTTGGGAGCCACTGAGCAAAAATAACGCTTAAACTGACCGGGGGGCGCGGGTGGGCGCGGGTAGGTTCTGTCCACGGGCCAGTCCGCCCCTGCAATTATCAATATTATGAACTAAAAGTGAATGGATCGACCAATAAAATGTAACTGATCGTTTTAGAGCGCTCTTGTTATAAGAGATCCGTCATTCAACTCCACGTACTTGACAATGCTGAGCAAAGTCCACTTATAAACCATTTAAAACAATAGACACTTTTATGATTGGGGTCTTTTTTCGCTTTTTATTTATCTCCATTTTGGCTTTTTCCTCCGAACATGACGGTTTCGACGGCCAGAAATTATTCACGCCCTTCGAATCCAGCACGTCTTGATTCCCCTTGAAAATTAAATACCGTCGTGTGACATTTGCAGTTTCAAAATCCTCCGGGAAAACTTTCGCAGCCAAAAAACCTCGAAATGTTGGCAATTTTTTCAGTTTTTGCTTCATAACTTCTGATACATTGGTTTTATGCGAAATGTCACTTTTAGCATTATTATTGCTTATAGAATTACCTAAAATTTAAGCCTAACCGCAGCTCTGTAGGTCAAATAGTTCATGAGATATTGGAGTTTGAAAATTTTAATTTTTTTTCGAAATTCAATTTTTGGCTAGAATATTCGAGAAAAGTATAATAGAAAGTTGTAGAACCGTACGCGAGAACCACTCTTCCAATCGAGTCCAGAAATTTTGAATTTCTTATTATGTAGATCGATAGTTATTGATGTTTGTTGGTGAAAGTACAATATTCGCGTGCTACCTGTCCGATCACCAAATTTTCATCATATCTGGGCCTTAGGAGGTCAAAAAATTGTTTGTTTGAAAACCACTTTTTTTCACCAAATTTTCGAAAAAGTTCCCGTTTTGATGGTCACCAAACCAGACCTTTTATCTTGAATTCTGATGACAAACGTGTTGAGATGAGTCGTTCTGAAGGGAAAAAAACTGAGCCCGTAAATTTTAATGCCCAAGCCCTTGCGTTAAACAGCTTCCTTTAATAAGGCGCAACGTTTATGAATTCTTAAATTCTATCCCGCAGAGAGTGGGTAGGGCGCTTTTACAAACATGAGACACCTTTTAAACTCTTTTAAATTAAAAACCTATTTATTTATTTATAATTTAAAATTTTAAAAAAAGTTCGCGAGTGAAAAATACAAATTTTTAATTAAAAAAAAAATTTTTTTTGGTATATTTTCTCTTACGTCAAAACATAAATAGCAATCGATTCCATCTGTGACGTTTCGCGATTTGACGGGACCGTTCAACCCGAGGGGGCAAAAATTAAATTTTTACCCTACTCGTGAAATGACCAGTTTGGCTGAATTACGAGTATATTTTTAGAAAATGTCAATCGTACCTCTGTTTTTACTCATAATTTTTGAATTTCCACGTATTTTCCATATTTCGCTCATAGTCCAGTCAAACTAAGCCTGGGGGTGGAAAAAATAAGGTATTTTATTTCTCAAATGTGTAGGGGTTGGTCCTCTGATTAACCACAAAAAAGTTCATAACCGAAACCCGTGCGCTTTGGACGCTAGAGCGTTTTTAATGCGATTTTTTTTCGTTTTTTCCTAATATCTCGAAAACCGTAAGTCGTAGGCGGAAAGATTTTTAGTACAAAATTATAGATAATTAAATTTGCTATAATTTCGAGCTAATATGATTTTTTCGTAGGACCAAACGTTTCGGAGCTACGAGGTTGCAAAAAAACCATGGTTTTCTATTTTGACCTCTGAAGGACAGAAGTCGTCATCTGATCAAAAAAGCATGCTAAGTAAATGTTGTAGAAAATTCAATTTCCATTAAAAATCAACTATCGAGAATCAATTAACGACCAAAAGGTAGGGGTGGGGGTAAATTTCAAAACACTCAAAAAAATTCAGTCAAAAAATTTTATTGAAAAAGTTCAAATTTCAAAAAATTGTATAAAAACGAAATTATAGTTTATTAAATTTTGTACAAATATGACCTAGTAAGATTTTTTGTAGGACCAAACGTATCTGAGCTACGAGGCGACAGGTCCTTTTGGAGTAAAAAATGTATTTTTGAAATTTACCCCCACCCCTACCTGTTGGTCGTTAATTGATTCTCAATAGTTGATTTTAAATGGAAATTGAATTCTCTACAACGTTTACTTAGCATGCGTTTTTGATTAGAAAACGCCTTCCTTGCTTTTTTCCGACTTTTCTAAAATTTTACTTTTTTTATAGCAAAAACTCGAAAATCCCGCTTTTTTGTCACCTCGTAGCTCAGAAACCTTTGGTCCTACAAAAAATCTTAGTAAATCAAATCTGTAGCAAATTATATAAGCTTTCATTTTGTTTTTATAAATTTTTTTGAAATTTCAATTTTTGAATGAAATTTGTTTTGAAATTTACCCCCACCCCTGCCTATTTATCGTAAATTGCTTTTTGAGAGTCGTTTTCAAAAGGTAATTAAATTCTCTACAACTTTTATTAAGTACACTTTTTTGATTAGATGACGTCTTCTGTCCTTTAGAGGTCAAAATAGAAAACCCCGGTTTTTTGCAACCTCGTAGCTCAGAAACGTTTGGTCCTACGAAAAAATCATACTAGCTCGACATTATAGGAAATTCAATTATCTTTAATTTTGTACTACACATCTTTTCGCCTACGACTTACGGTTTTCGAGATATTAGGAAAAAACGAAAAAAAATCGCATTAAAAACGCTCTAACGTCCAATGCGCACGGGTTTCGGTTATGGACTTTTTTTTGGTTAATCATTGGACCAACCCCTACACATTTCCGTAGAGAAACATAATACCTTATTTTTTTCTTTCATTTGGCCTTTTCGTGCTTAGTTTGACTGGACTACTCAGTTTTGTTGCCGAATGAATTTTGAGGACTTTGCGCGTTTTACAATTGCGATATGCTCATGCCTTTGCTGAGCTTACAATCGCTCCATTTCGTTAATGAGATTTAATGGCGCCCCCCTTGATTTTCCTTTGGGAAACATTACCTTAATGTAACGCTTCCTCGTTACATTGTTAATGACATAATTAGGACTCTTACTCATTTTCATTGAACCGGTTAATTGCTCCTGTGTATCGGTAACAATTTCTTAATTAAATATCAACGTTTTAGATTTTTTTAAATTTAAGACTCGTTATGTTTTGAAAGGCGGAGGTTTCGGAGACAGGATTTATTACGTGGATATGTTGGAAGTTTTTTTTTGGGGCCGTTCAGGTGGAGATGAGGTTTGGACCAACCTGACCGGCAGATGTTCAACAGTTATCTGCACCTGCCAGCAGAGATTTCGACCTTAGCGCGCTCTCCGATTTCGTTGCCTCTCTTTTTAATTCACGTTTCCCGTTGTCTACGCTCTCTTTCTTTCCCGCTTCTCCATTTTCCCTCTCTCGAAATTACGTCCTCCTTTTACTTTCGAAACCTCAAACTTCGTTAAATGGGTTTAATTTTTTTTTGGTCCGTTTTAAACGGAAAGCGGCGAATCTTGGGTTTTTGGGATGGAACAGTCTTGATTGTTATACGAGTTGAAAAAAGGTGCTCTTTTTTTTAGGGGCAGTTGGGCTGCGAAAAGTTGTCCACTTCCTCAACTTTTCCTTCTTCCCATTAATAATAAACAGAAAGGAATAAAAGAGAACAAAATCAGGTGGCTGAATGTGCTTCCTTAACTCACCCAAGGTTGAGGAAGCGATGTGATCGTGTCAATTCGGCCTTTATAGGGAAATGGAATTATGTACGTAGTAACGTAGCCCCCCCTTTATAACAATCCTAAAATTACTCGAAATTCCATCCCCCCCTAACAATCCTAAAATTACCCGAAATAAAATCCCCCCCCACCAATCCTAAAACCCTTAATTCCATTCCCCCTTACAATCCTACCTTTCGGGTAAATCAATCCTAAACAATCCTAAAATTACTCGGAATTCAATCCCTCCCAACAATCCTAAAATTACCAGAATTGCCATCCCTCCCACCAATCCTAAAACCCTTAATTCCATTCCCCCTTACAATCCTACCTTTTGGGTAAATCAATCCTAAACAATCCTAAAATTACTCGAAATTCCATCCCCCCTAATAATCCTAAAATTACGTTTTGGGTGAATCAATCCTAAACAATCCTAAAATTAATCGAAATTCAATCCCTCCCAACAATCCTAAAATTACCCGAAATAAAATCCCCCCCACCAATCCTAAAACCCATAATTCCATCCCCCTTACAATCCTACCTTTCGGGTAAATCAATCCTAAACAATCCTAAAATTACTCAAAATTCAATTCCCCTAAAAATCCTAAAATTACTTGAAATTCAATCCCCCCCACAATCCTAAATTTACCTGTCGGGTAAATCAATCCTAAACAATCCTAAAATTACTCAAAATTCAATCCCCCTAAAAAACCTAAAATTACTTGAAATTCAATCCCTCCCCCACAATCCTAAATTTACTGTCGGTAAATCAATCCTACCCAACAATCCTAAAATTACTCAAAATTCAATCCCCCTAAACAATCCTAAAATTAATTGAAATTCAATCCCCCCCTACAATCCTAAATTTCCTTTCGGGTAAATCAATCCTAAACAATCCTAAAATTACCCGAAATAAATCCCCACCCCCTAAACAAATCCTAAAATCCCATAATTCCATCCCCCTCACAATCCTAAAACTTTTGGGTAAATCAATCCTAAACAATCCTAAAATTACTCAAAATTCAATCCCCCTAAAAAACCTAAAATTACTTGAAATTCAATCCCTCCCCCACAATCCTAAATTTACCTGTCGGGTAAATCAATCCTAAACAATCCTAAAATTACTCAAAATTCAATCCCCCTAAAAATCCTAAAATTAATTGAAATTCAATCCCCCCCACAATCCTAAATTTACCTTTCGGGTAAATCAATCCTAAACAATCCTAAAATTACCCGAAATAAAATCCCCACCCCCCACCAATCCTAAAACCCATAATTCCATCCCCCTAACAATCCTAAAACCTTTTGGGTAAATCAATCCTAAACAATCCTAAAATTACTCGAAATTCAATCCCTCCCAACAATCCTAAAATTAATCGAAATTCAATCCCTCCCAAAAATCCTAAAATTACCAGAATTGCAATCCCCCCCACCAATCCTAAAACCCATAATTCCATCCCCCCTTACAATCCTACCTTTCGGATAAATCAATCCTAAACAATCCTAAAATTACTCAAAATTCAATCCCCCTAAAAATCCTAAAATTACTTGAAATTCAATCCCCCCCCCCACAATCCTAAATTTACCTTTCGGGTAAATCAATCCTAAAATTACTCGAAATTCCATCCCCCCTAACAATCCTAAAATTACCTGAAATTTCAATCCCCCCCACACAACAATCCTAAAATTACTAGAAATTAAATCCCCCCACAATCCATAATTTACCCCAAATTCAATCCCCCCAACAATCCTAAAATTACCTAAAATTCAATCCCTCCCGAAATCCCCCCCCATCAATCCTAAAATTGGACGAAATTCAATCCCCCCCACAATCCTACTATTACCCGAAATTCAAACCCCCCTAAAAATCCTAAAATTACCTAATACCTAATCCCTCCCAACAATCCTAAACTTACCCGAAATTAAATCCCCCCCTAATCAATCCTAAAATTACCCGAAATTCCCCCCCATTTAAAACATCCGCATTTTTATCCTCATCAAACCTCCAAATTAAACTACACAATATTAAGTTTTATTTCTTAATTTACCTTAGAACCACGGTTTTTCAAAAATTATTTTAGCCCGTTGTTCTTCGGTTTGTAATTCAAGAAATAGGAAAAAAAAACCTTTTACCAGAACATTATTGTATGGTAATAAACCAACATTCAGTCTTTTCTAGGCTTTCTAAAATTCAACCTGAAAAAAAAATTTTTTTTTCAACGCTGATTTTTGCTGTTATAAATGATTTTTCCCCTCTTTTAAATTGGAGGAATAACTTTCCCTCGGGCAGTCCGGGAAACAATTCAAAGGGTCCGAGATAAATGGCCAGTCGTCACAAGGTGAGAGTTCAAAAACATTAAAACTCTCCCCTAAAAAATAAATAAAACAAACAAAATAGGGTCTGTGGTATAAAAAAATTCGTTTCGAATGTTTGGTTTAATGGTGAAAGTGGTAAATTAAATAGGAAATTATGAGTTGTCGATACTTCCTTCTCATCCGTCTCTATCGATCATTTCCCCTAATGATTATCCTCGAGAGGTAATTGGCACCTTAATTACGCGAAGCCGCATCAATATCAAGTTACTGTTTGCCATCGAAGGCCTCCTACCCTCTCAAACGCTTCGAAACAAAACACCGGCTACCCGCCTCCTTTGTGAACGTCTTGTTAACGCTAATCATTTCCCAGCAATCGATGATGGCTCTTAATTAACTCCTTGAACTCACTTTGAAGCTGGCAAAAGTGGTCCTCCAGTCAAGAAAAATCTATAATCTGGACAAAGATTTCGCTCAAATTTTGCTAAATATGGGGATTAAAGCGTCGGGATGCTAGTTACGCCGCTGATTGTTTTAGCGTAGGTCGGAGGCTAATCAATGGCTGACAGGACACGATTTAAGCTCGCCGGAACGCTTTATCGTTTAACACGCCTCCTCTATTGAATAAACTGGAACAGCGGTTTTATGCGATCAATGCCGGATATTTGGCTTGCCGGATGTGTTGGGGTTGGTTCCCCGATTGACCAAAAAAAGTCCCGAAACGAAACCCGTTTGGCCTCAGGAGAGGTTTTAAGGTGTTTTTCACTTTTTTCGCCAATATCTCGAAAACCGTAGGTCGTAGGCGAAAAGGTTTTAAGTACAAAATTAAAGCTTATTAAATTTTCTACAGATTTCATTTAGTGGAATTTTTTATAGGACCAAACGTACCTCAGCTACGAGGCGTTTTTCCCCTTTTTCCGCCAATATCTCGAAAACCGTAGGTCGTAGGCGAAAAGGTTATAAGTACAAAATTAAAGCTTATTAAATTTTCTACAGATTTTATTTAGTGAAATTTTTTATAGGACTAAACGTACCTCAGCTACGAGGTGTTTTTTCCCTTTTTCCGCCAATATCTCGAAAACCGTAGGTCGTAGGCGAAAAAGTTTCAAGTACAACATTAAAGCTTATTAAATTTTCTACAGATTTCATTTAGTGAAATTTTTTATAGGACCAAACGTACCTGAGCAACGAGGTGTTTTTATCCCTTTTCCCGCCAATATCTCCAAAACGGTTAGTCGTAGGTGAAAAATTTATAAAGCAAAATTAAAGATAATTAAATTCTCTACAATTTTTACGAAATAGACTTTTTGATTAGATGAAGTCTTCTCTCCTTAAGAGGTCAAAATAGAAAACCCTGTTTTTTTGCCACCTCGTAGCTCAGATTGGTTTGATCCTACAAAAAATTGTATTAGATCAAAATTGTATAAAATTCAATTATCTTTAATTTTGTGCTTAATATGTTTACACCTAAGACCTACCGTTTTCGAGATATTGGCGAAAAAACGAAAAAAATCGCAATTTGCCTCTATGGTAGATTGACTAAAATAAAGTAAAAGGCTCGAAATTTACGAGATTGAATCCAATTTTAATTAAACATGTGCGGAGTCCCACATATTGCTCCCGTATTAATTTCAGATCACGCTCGCATTCCTCGTAAGTCAAAACCGTGTGACGTGAGGTGACGCTTAAGGGCGTTATGGCTGCTTTATTACAATTTTCAATTTCTATATGCTCGATGATGATTAACGATATCGAGATTCTCGGAATGACCGATTTTGAAAAGGTTCCAACCGCAGGAAGATCGACAGAAATAAACGGAAGGTGTTCCAGACTAAACAGATCCGGGCTGCGTGTTTTAAAAAATTTCTGGAAATTCCTTATTTTTCAACGTGAACTAAAATGAGTTTTTAAGAATCTTCAAATGGAAATTTAACGCCTTATGTGGTTCACAGCTTTGTGACTCCTTTGTTAGACGTCTCGTTATCTCCATAAGAAAAGGTCGTCGAGGTTTGCTTTTATAATGAAGTCGAAAAAAAAAAAAAAAAAATGTCCATCCTTTTCCACACCTTTCTCTTCTCATTTGCGAATCGTGTTTTAAGTCAACAAAAATCGTTCATTTTTATCTATAACCAGCAGGAAATCTCAAATTGTTAAGAATTGAATGGTTATCTTTGATGTTCCCTGGAAACAATTTTTTCGATGAAATAAATAATCTGAAGATTGTATCTTAGTACTTGATTAGAGATTTCATCGAACTTCCTTCCATCGAATTTCTTGAAGTTACGAAAACTTTGCCGATTATCTGCCCGACTTTTGACCTGACGAAAAAAAGTATATTAGTAAACCCCCCTTAATTTTAAGCGAGGAATCGATTAGGAAAAATCACTTTTGGATCCGACATACAGGGTGCTCTAGAACGACCCTAACTTCGTTATTTTAGATGTGACCACCATGTTTTGAAGATGGAAATCGTTTCTATGGTTCATTTCCAGTGACTTTTACTTCGTACACTTTTTTCATATGACCAATCGTTTTGGCGTTATGAACACTTAAAGTGGACCAGCAATTCGTAACTCCGGAACGTTTGATCCTATCAAAAAAGTGTATTAAGTAAAATTTACTGGAAATTAACCATAGAAACGATTTCCATCTTTAAAACATGGTGGTCGTATTTAAAATAACGAAGTTAAGGCCGTTCTGGAGCACCCTGTATGTCGGATCCAAAAGTGATCGTTCCTAATCGATTCCTCGCTCAAAATTAAGGGAGGTTTACTAAAATACTTTTTTTCGTCAGGTCAAAAGTCTGGCAGATGATCGTATTTTGGGACCTTGATATCAATATGTTTTCTGAAGTTAAAAAGTCTTCGGTGTAAAAAATGTTTGTGTTCTGTCAAGCTGAATAGGAAGGGCTCTTGGCAGGAATGAGTAGCGTGTCCCAAAGCGTGTTTCCTCGCTTCATTAACCTAAAGAGGGAGGATATTCGAGCTAAGTAGTGGAATAGTTAACACGACAACATTTTAGGCAACTTCTAATCCAAAGCCCAAATTATTAAAATGAAGATAACCGTATTATTGAAACCTAGGAAGCTAATCGAGTCAGTTATCGAACAGCAAATCCATCACTAATTGAATACCAGACAGCGCCAGACATGAAAACACTGATTATGGTGAAGGGTGACCGGGAGAAATTTTTCATTTGGCTAAAAAAACCTTAAAATGTACCTAAATAGGGCTCTTCTTGTCGAAAATGGTCGAAATCTGTCTGGAAAGTATCTTTCCCTTGTAAAAAGGGTCTTTTCTTATCGAAAAAAGGTTCAAAATCAAGCTGAAATGGGTCCTTTCTTGTCAAAAAGGGTCAAAATCTAGCTAAAAGGGTCTTTTCTTATTAAAAAAAAGGTTCCAAATTAGGCTAAAAAGGGTCTTTACTTGTCAAAAAGGGGCAAAATCCAGCTGGAAAGGGTCTTTCCTTGTCGAAAAGGGTCAAAAGCTGACTAAAAAGGGTTTTTTAGTATTAAAAAAAAAAGGTTCAAAATCAGACTGAAAAGGGTATTTTCTTGTCAAAAAGCGTCAAAATCTAGCTGGAAAGGGTCCTTTCTTGTCAAAAAGGGTCAAAATCTAGCTTAAAGGGTCTTTTCTTTAAAAAAAAGGTTCCAAATTAAGCTAAAATGGGTCTTTACCTGTTAAAAAGGGGCAAAATCCAGCTGGAAAGGGTCTTTCCTTGTCAAAAAGGGTCAAAAGCTGACTAAAAAGGTTTTTTTTAGTATAAAAAAAAAGGTTTAAAATCAGGCTGAAAAGGGTCTTTTCTTGTCAAAAAGCGTCAGAATCTAGCTGGAAAGGGTCTTATCTTGTCAAAAAGCTTCAAAATCTAGCTGGAAAGGGTCCTTTCTTGTCAAAAAGGGGTAAAATCCAGCTGTAAAGGGTCTTTCCTTATCATAAAGGGTCAAAATCTGACTAAAAAGGGTAGTACATATAAAAAAAAGGTTCAAAATCAGGCTGAAAAGGGTCAAAAACTAGCTGGAAACTGTCTTTTCTTGTCAAAAAGGGTCAAAAAGTTGCTGGAAAGGGTCTTTTCTAGTCAAAATGAGTCAAAAACTAGCTGGAAAGGGTCTTCTCTTGTCAAAAACTAGCTGGAAGGGTCTTTTTTGTAAGTTAAAGGTTCAACACCCGGCTAAAAAGGGTCTTTCCTTGTCAAAAAGGGTCAAAATCCAGCTGAAAAGGTTCTTTTCTCAAAAGTAGTTCAAAATATGGCTTTTTTAGCTTTTTGTGTTCTTGTCTCAGATATGCGTAAAAAGGCCAGAATTGCGTAAAAATCTTTAAAAATGCGTAAAATCACGCATAATGCGGACCATGTGGTCACAATAATTCTAACGGACTTTTACGCCACCCCATAAGGCCATAATATGCATTTTTATTGACATGCATGAACAAACTGGAAAAAAAACTCATTTTGCATAAACAATGTCAAAAAGATCTTTTATTACTGTGAATAATGAGGATTGTGTCACTAATTTAAAAACAAAAAATCACCTTTTATCAATCAAAAAGAATAAAATATCACTGACAGCACGATTACTCATAAACGGATTAATATACCAAAATACTTCCTTTTTCCTTATTTTCTATATCAATTTTCGATGTTTTTTTTTTCTTCATGGCAACCGATGAGCAATGGTTTTCTGGCGCGATTTTTTGGGTCTTATAAGTAAGAAAATGCATCTTTTTAGGCGGTAAAATGGGTCGAAAAATTCGCCAAATTTGCACCATAGGGTTCTTAGGAGGCCACTTTTTGAGAAAGTTCCAGTTTTGGGAGTTCCACTTCCATAAATACCAGACCAGACCTTTCAAGCATAGAAACGATCTCTTCAAAATATGGTGGTCACATCTAAAATAACGAAGTTAGGGTCGTTCTGGAGTAACCTGTACTTCAGATCCAAAAGTTATTGCCCAGAGCCCTTCCTATTCAGCTTGACAAAACATAAACATTTTTTACCCTGTAGACTTTTTAACTTCAGAAAACATATTGATATCAAGGTCCCAAAATACGATCATCTGCCAGACTTTTGACCTGACGAAAAAAGTATTTTAGTAAACCTCCCTTAATTTTGAGCGAGGAATCGATTAGGAACGATCACTTTTGGATCCGACGTACAGGGTGCTCCAGAACGGCCTTAACTTCGTTATTTTAAATACGACCACCATGTTTTGAAGATGGAAATCGTTTCTATGGTTAATTTCGAGTAAATTTTACTTAAAACACTTTTTTGATAGGATCAAACGTTCCGGAGTTACGAATTGCTGGTCCACTTTAAGTGTTCATAACGCCAAAACGATTGGTCATATGAAAAAAGTGTACGAAGTAAAAGTCACTGGAAATGAACCATAGAAACGATTTCCATCTTCAAAACATGGTGGTCACATCTAAAATAACGAAGTTAGGGTCGTTCTGGAGTACCCTGTACTTCAGATCCAAAAGTTATTGCCCCCAATGGATTCCTCACCAAAATCTAAGGGAAGTTTACTTCGATGCTTTTTTCGTCAAAATTCTGGCTTGATTTTTAAGTTTTGGTTTTTATATTCTACCAAGCGTTCCTTGGCTATAAAGGCCATGAACGAGTGGTTTCGACGATATTGCTTTTTGGATGGATTTCACGGATAATGCAATTAATCTTTGAGCCATCCTGACGGTTTCTCAGTCGAAAAATTGAGTACTTGAGTTTTCGATTTCGGATAAGCCCTTTTTATTATTGATGATGACTTCCACACGCGAAGTCTAAAATCGTTATTTCCCTCCGACGAAAGGTATAAGAATAATTGGGTTAAAGCCTTAAAATTATCTTGATTGTTACCTCAAAGATACAAGAAAAAAAAACTTGTTTGAGAGGGGGTGAATCGATTCCGGGGGAACGACTTGAAAATGTACAATTGATTTTTTTTTTTCCCTCTTCCCTCAACCTGGCGTTTCTTAACTGTTGAAAAATCCCTTCCTATATCACTTGGGGGATCTCTACTTTTCCCTATTCCGTTTCACTTAAACATTTAAAAAAAAATCTAATCTCAGCACATTATTAATTCTCTCCCTTCCTTATCTGCATGTTTTTTCTGTTTATTTCTAGATTCGGAAGCTCCAAAGTAACATAACTTTGTTCAAAAGCTTGTTCAAAGATAGGCTATCTCTCTCTCCTGGGGAAGACGCGCCTGACGCCCTCTGTCTTTCATAGAAGACGCTGAGGCGCCCTCTGCTTTTCATATACGACACCGCTGACAGCCCCGCTGTCTTTCTCATATGAGCGCCATGACAGTCCGCTCTGTCTTTCATACAAGACGCGCCGCTGACGCCTCGGCCCTCTGTCTTTCATATAAGAGCGTCCTGACGCCCAAAAACAAAGTCTCTGTCTTTCATATGAGACGCCTGACGCCGCACTCTGTCTTTCATATAAGTCGCCTGACGCGCTCTGTCTTTCATATAAGACAGCGGCTGACGCCGCTCATGTCTTTCATATAAGACGCCCTGACGGCCATCTGTCTTTTTCTTTTCAGATAATACGCCCATGACGGCCCTCTGTCGTTCATTCATATACGATCACCCTGACGCGCCTTCTGTCTTTCATATAGCACGCACGCCGGGACGCCTCTGTCTTTCATATAAGACGCCCTGGGGCGACGCCCCTCATGTCTTTCATATAAGCACGCTCTGAGCGCCCTCTGTGTCTTTCATATCAGTCAGCCCTGACGCCCTCGTGGGTCTTTCTTCATATAGAGCGACGCGCTGACGCCCCTCTGTCATTTTACATATAAGCCGTCATGGACGCCTCTTGTCTCTCATATAAGACGCGCTTGACCCCTCTGTCTTTTCATATAAGTCGCCTGACGCCGGCTCTGTCTATTCATATAAGACGCCCTGCACGCGCTCTTCTTTCCTATATGACAGCCCTGACGCCTTTTGTCTGTATAAGATCGCCTGGACGCCTCTGTCTTTCATATAAGAACCGCCTGAGGCGCCTTTTGTCTTTGCATATAGGACCGCCATGACGCCCTCTGTCTTCCTATAAGCTCGACAGCCCTCTGTCGTTTCATATAAGACGGCAGCCGCTCGTGTCTTTCATATAAGTCCGGGCTGACGGAGCCCTCTGTCTTTCATATAAGACGCCCTGACAAGCGCCTCTGTCTTTCATATAAGCCGCCCTCTGTCTTTCATATAAGTCGCCCTGCTGCTCTTGCTTCATAAAGTCCCGCTGACGCCCTCTGTCTTTCATATAAG
Source organism: Orius laevigatus (assembly GCA_018703685.1). Classification (NCBI taxonomy): domain Eukaryota; kingdom Metazoa; phylum Arthropoda; class Insecta; order Hemiptera; family Anthocoridae; genus Orius; species Orius laevigatus. Next base: position 18,906 of record JAGWEN010001645.1, read on the forward strand.
ACGCATGACGATCGGCCCTCTGTCGTTCATATAAGACCGCCCTGACGACACGCCTTCTGTCTTTCATATGGCCGCCTGGACGCCCTCTGTCTTTCATATAGATCGGCCCATGGTACGCCCTCTGTCTTTCATATGAGACTGCCTGGACGCCCTCTGTCTTTCATATAAGACGCCCTCTGTCTTTCATATAAGACGCTCTCTGTCTTTCATATAAGACGCCCTCTGTCTTTCATATAAGACGCCCTCTGTCTTTCATATAAGACGCCCTCTGTCTTTCATATAAGACGCCCTCTGTCTTTCATATAAGATTTGGAAAATTTTGTTTTAAAGGTAATTAAATTCTCTACAACTTTGACGAAACAAAACTTTTTGATTAGACGAAGTCTTCCCTCCTTAAGAAGTCAAAATTGAATATCGCACTCTCGTCGCCCCGTATGGCTCACAGATACCTTGGTCGCCAAACAAAAAATCTTCATCAAATGCAGATCTGGAGGACTATCTTAATAAACCTTTATTTGTAGCTTAATCTCCACCTGCGACGAACGGTTTTTCGTAAATTATAGATGCAAAATTATGAAATTCGCCTGTTAAGCACGGGTCACCAACTTGGCGAAAACTTCGACTCACTTCCGTCGGTTCTTGAGGTCCTTGTAGCGAACGCGCCTATGGCGAAGATAAAGTTCTCAAAATAGCGAATTCTGCTGGTATTGTATATAATAGCGACTCTAGAGGGCTTTTCGTGTTTGAGCCGTGTATATCAGTGACTGGATTAAAGATTATGTTATCTTGTTTAAAGATTTCTATCGAGTGAGTAACGACCGAGGCAAGTCCGAATATTTATGCGACATAATGAGCGGGTGTCCGTTGATGAAGCTGGTTTTGTCATTTTTGTTACGTTCTTCGCTTTGTTTTGTGTATTCTTCATTGTTTAGGGCTCTTGCGCGCTTGCCTTTTTGCGGCTCAGATCTTGGGTATTTGCTGAAAGTACGGAGCTCATCTAAAAATAAATCCTTGATGCTTTGAGAGTGATATTGGGATGTACGGCTACACGACCTTCGTATGTTTCCAAGTGGGCCAAATATCGACGCCTTTTTTTCACCTTTCTGCCTTGTTGCGTCCACCTTTATTGCCGCATGTCGCGCTTCCGCTTTTCTTTTGTCGCTCTGATTGGTGACTCGGATTGGTTTACTGAACACAAAATTATGTGAGATCATCTTGTAGCGTCCGGTCGGCGTGATGCTTTGTTCCACCACATTTTGTATAACATTTCGATAAACCAAACCTTTCTAG